>DWHP01009758.1:0-10092 GCA_018247895.1 Parnassius honrathi | reverse complement strand
CTATGGCAAATATCCCCCCATGAGCAATGACGCATACAAACGGCCCCCAGTCCCCGGCGGCCCCGCTATTCCTGGCTGCGGTGGCGACCATGGTAACGGCGGGGCAGGGGGTGCTAAGAATCTCCGGTGGAGGTTCGGTTGCCACCTACGACAGGGGTTAAAACGCATCTGCATTTTGATGCTGAACCGATGACAAATGTAGATGTCTGTGGGCTACAGCATCCACTTATCGTCAGGTGGACTGTGTGCTCGTTTGTCAACCATATCCTATTAAAAATATCTGAAGGGTATTGTAATGTTGGGAGGTTCGGGGGATAAATGATAATACGTCTAGTGGCCTTGACTGTAGATTTATTACTCCATCAATGTCTATTAGGCTATCATCTATATAGCTGCATGAGCATACACTACACATACACTACAGTATAGACAGTTAGTATAATTACAGTCTTAGTGGCATTGCATTATATTCCTCAGAGTTTACAACGGATCGGTAGCCTTTTTTATTTAAGTTGGCTCCAGGTGTCCGTGGACGGCAGAAGCCGCTAACCACAAGGCGGGCTGATGTTCGTTAGTCAATTTATTGAAAAAAAGTAAAATCTACGTAGACTGTTATTGCATTTGTTTCTCTATAAAAGTTTTCAAAGCAATAAAAATTTCTCATTGTGAGATTACATTTAAATATTCGCTTATACCGCGGTCAACACAAACGAGACCGTCGATGTGCGCTTGAAATTCTCTCTCGTGAAATAAGCGAAAAAACATAAAGCCGTGCATTTCAACAATACAGGGAATTATGTATCAGAGTCATAAAAAGCCCGTGCAGCCAGCGATGGAAAAGTAAAACCCGTACAACTGATTAATTGGAGCTCACATCGATTTTGTATTATCGGAGAGAGCTGGAAATTTGTTCGCATGTTGTTCATTGATAGTTTGTGTTGGTGACCGTTCAATTTATTTATATAACTTTTAGGTTTTTTCGAACACGAGTTTTTGTTGGCTGATGTCATGCGATTTACCTTTTGTCTAGGGCTTCATCGTCCCTTGCCGAGAGGTGGGATCGTAGTTGTGATGTGTTTGTTGCTCCAACTCAATCAAAAATGAAAGGAGGCCTGTTCCCAATTATGGCACAAGTATGGGACTACTTCACTACACTTTTCTTAACACCTTTATTAATAAATATGTATTTTCGCAAAATTTTAATAAAACTAGGAGTTTGAATGAAATTTCCAAATTTTTATTTAAAGCCTGAAAAACGGAGACAAAATGTCATCATAACATTTGCTGAAGGCTAGAATTGTGATCGAAAACCTGGATTTCTTTAGGATTATAATAAAATGAACTACATTTTTGCGTGAAGGAGTCACGCTATACCTACACATGTTAGCTATACGTAGTTACAGCACGAACGGGTCGGCTTGACCGGGGTGGGGTCACTCTCTCACAGAATGATAGCGTAAAAAAGCGGAATTTTTAACGAACCCATTTATTTTTAAATAAACTTCAACGGGTTATTAAAATATTTGCCGACAGTGGTATCATTTTATCATTAAAAATTCTTATTAAATCCAGGCTCTTGATACGAATCCTGATTTCATCAAAATAAATAAAGAGTATTCTTTAATGTTGTTGCCTGTAAAATCAGTTTTTCCTAACTAAATTAGTTCGGTGATTTCCTTATGTTTAAATAGTGCTCTATAATTAATAAATTACACACGCACTTTGTATTTTTTTTATAAATAAATAGCGATTACCCAGCGCGTTGCTGTCGAAAATAAATATAGTTTTAAATTTGAAAGAGTTATATTGTTTACTTAGGAATGGTGATACATTCATTGAAGTTGAATGATATATAACTTTCATATAAATTTTTCAGTGCGATACACGCGCCACCTATTGTAAGTTAAGCACTATGAATAAAACCTTAGTACAAGTGTAAGCAATATATTGACAAAGTTTTACCGCAACTTGATAAACGATACGAACAAACAAACATTTTTTTTATATCAGATAAATAGCACACGTACTGTGTGATGGTAGCGTTAGAGAATCCATAATTCCATTTCGTCTCGTGATTATTATAAGAGGTGATTTTTTAATAGAAGTATGGAAGACAAACGAGCACACAGTCTACCTGATGACGAATAATAATAATAACGAAAAACTGAGCAAATACACTGAATTAAAAGACGAACTAGCCCGACTCCGGCATCTGCAAGGAGTTACAATAGTAGTACACAGTTACAACAGTAGTAGTAGACTCGTAAGAAAGTTTCTGCAATGTGAATCAGAAAACCCACATCAAAATGCAGATACGCTACCATCTTCTGTCCAATTTTCTGCACGTGACCACAAGAATTCAATTGATAATCTTTTGAATTAGGCCCGTGTTATCAGCTCTTTTCAGCTAGCCGAGGATATAAAATCAATTGAAAAATTATAATAATATATAGTAATGTACTTTACAAATACCCCAAATAGTAATGTATATTAACGTTGATCTTGACTCTTATAAACGACCAAGCACCTACTTATTTAATTAACTAATTATCAAGATTATAAATTTAGCCTGATTTTTAAACTACTTGCAACACAACAAAGGTAGCCACTTTCGGTCCATTCAGGCTACCTTCACATAAACTTTACTTGGCATGAAGTGTACTAACAGTCCGTCAGTTGTTTATCCCGAACATCATATTAAAACTGCATACCGAACTTCCATTTAACTTAAAATCCATAGACAGGAGAAGAATGGATTATGTTTGTGTATACCCTCAAACCAAACACGCATTTGTGAACAGATTTTACATATTTTCAGAACCATTTCTACATAACAAGCTCAGTAAGTCATTAAAGATATATAGTGTAAGTTATAAGAAATGTAATGTAATTGTGAGAAAACATATGAATAAACTAAATTACGAAGACACAGAGAATTTGTGAGAAATTCTAAAATAGTTTGTATTAATTGTAGGTAACAAATAATTGTTATTTTGTGATTTTATTTATTATATAATATAGTTTAATTATTTAAATTATATAGTGTTAAACCCATTTAACTACCTTTACCCTACATTGTTAAACCCATAGTCTAAGTGATGGTCTGAAACACACCTGACTCATATCTCTACCTAGTTCAGGCAGGTAGCTAATATTATAAACTTGACATTTCAATTTTTCTTTTGTATTTTGTATTGTATACTATTAAGCCACACATAGTTTTAATTTCATTATAGCATGTTATTTTTGTTAGACTTATTGTTACTTTATTCAATTGTAATCATATTTGTTCCTGGAATATATGTAAACATATGTGATTGGAAATGAAATAAAATTATTTACTTATGTAATGTTACGTATATTCTATTTTTCTTTATCAAACTTTATGGACATATCGATGTAGATGATAGCATTATTTACAAACCTTTGTGGTTTATGGAAGCTATTTTACTAATGTTTTTGTATTCAACTTTGAGATGATAAATAAAAAAACCTTAATTTGATCCATCTCTATATTATCATTTCGCAGCTTCATTGGTTTAATGATTGTAAACGCGGCTGCGGATCATGTGGTTTCGTGTTTAAAGCCCGGGTCGGGACAAAAGGAATTGAGTTTTCTGTCAAGAAATTCAACTCGGAAACAAGGAGCTAGCAGTGTCTCACGTAAGAGCCTCAGAAAGTACGTAAATATTTATCTTCTACCAAGAATCAAAATTCAGATGCATTGTCACCACTGAGGATTAAGATGAAATTTCTCATTACTAGTATAATAGGCTTCGGTTTCCATCACTCATCATATTATGAAACACAGCGGCATTATATGTGTTAGAGCAAGCAAGTACTGTGCGACTGCGAGAAATGCTAGAAAAATAGTATGGCATTAGATACACGCCGATATAACTATTACTTTATGTCAGATAAATCCATTATGATTATGTCTGTAGTCGAAAATAGGCAGCATTTTTCGCCGTAGCGCTACTCTAATTAATAGCAGAAGTACGAATACATCGTCTCGCCAAGGAGTGAACACGCTCACACAGAATATTAGCGTGAAATAGTAGCATAAAATAATTATGTTATTTGTTGTGAGACTTTTTTTACTGTTAACGACGTATTTCTCAATAGTCTAATATATAAGTAAAATTAGATGGATGCGGCAGCACGGTATGTTGAGCGTATCTCTCGGGTTGCCATTGTCTATTAATGTTTTTTTGTATCAAATTTAAATTATTTTTATATTCTCGGCTCTCGGTATGCAGTGGAAAGGAATATCATAAACATCTGGTAGAGCACCACAAATATAAGGCAGTTGCGGCCCAAAATTAATTATAAAAGAATATTTACAACGTATGTAATTGTGTGTGTACTTATATTATTAATTTAAATACTTAAGTATATATTATATGTACATGTCTCATACATACATAAAGTATGTACATATGTGTGTGTGTGTGTGTGTGTGTGTGTGTGTGTGTGCGTGCGCGTGCGTGCGTGCGTGCGTGCGTGCGTGTGTGTGTGTGTGTATGTGTGTGTGTGTGTGTGTCGTCTTTAGACCATTTCCCATAAAATAAGTGTTTAAGTCTTGTTATAGGTTAATTAAGTCTAGTTAAGAAATGACCAAATGAATATCTCTTTCTTCCTTTCCAACCTAGATATGGGATAAAATATATAGATATAATTTATAAATATGGATGTATATGGGCCACAATATCCACTTATCGTCAAGTGGATTGTACGATTGTTTATCACAATAACTTCTATAAAAGTAGCGTTACCGTAGCCCAACGGATCAGAAATCCGAAGAGGTACCGGCTTTCAAGTGACATCTAAGTAGGCAGTATTTTATTAAGTGGAGTGACGACTTGGTACGATATACGTACCACGTGGCAATTTTAATTTCTATTCATAATTACAAATTGAAATAAAATTAATACTTCGATCGTTTCCATTTTAGGATTCTACGTTTTCAAAACTTTTTGTAAAAAAGATTTGAATTGAATTTCAAGTGCAATTTTCATTTAATTTTGAAATGCCAAAGTTTTGTATCTATTTATAAATTTGCACATAATACATTTCGTTGTCAAACAAAATTCAATTACCAGAAATGATATGAAATATACGATAATTCTTTTTCATATTCTTATATTGGTATCTAATTCAGCAAAATGTTCAAGTTTCGAAAATGAAAAACGTGCTCTAGTTGGTAGTACATGATATTATTTCCTACACTAGCGGCTCTTAAGATGAAAGTGGATTTAAACAGAGATTATTATGCTTATAAAATGTTTAGAGGCTATGTGTAAGAGCCATAATAGCCGTTAAAAGTGTACGTTAGCTTAGAGGTTTATTAACCTTTTCCCTGTCCCATGGATCATATAAATTAATTTCGATTGTTTAACTATTGTGTCTATCTATACCGCGGGTAGAAAAACTGTTAATAAAATTTAAAATTTATGTGAAGTATTAAACTGACCTAATAAATTTAATTTGTATAGCAGGGAGATTTCCAATTTTTTTCTATTGAGTTACGAGTCCCTTGTTAGATAATATCGAATACATAGTAGGTAGTAGTAATTAAAACAAATTTAGATTTTTCTGATGAAACAATTGATTTGAGTGACAAAGAAAGGCGTCGGTGGGGTTTGTATCTACGTCAGGACATGCGCAAGTATTTTTTTTTTTATAAAACTCAATTTTATATTAAAAATATTCACACACGGAATAACAAACATTTGCCAAACGAACTTTCAGTCCTCGTAATGACAAAAATCTACTGCATATCCATAGACACCTACAGCCAACTTCAAAGAAAGAGGTTGTGTATGCATTGTTAACTTTGAAGACTCGTATGGAAGACTTCAGACCGAAACAGTAATGCGAGCATTGCTATTTGGTGTCAGATATACGTAAGGCTGTGGTGGGGTACCTATCCGGAGTTACTCTTAGGTAGAACAGGAATTCTACCAACTATCACGAGGCGAGTTGTGTTATTAAAATTAAAAATGTCTAAAAACTGAGTCTTAGGAATAGTATTTTTTTTTTTGCTTTAAGTTACAGCCTATATACGTCCCACTCCTGGACGCAGGCGCCCGCTCATTTCTGAGCCGGTTTTAGGGCAAGGAATTTTCCGCCACGCTGCCCCCATACGTGTTGACGAACTTCACATCTCTTCGAAATATATTTTTTCTTATTTCTCAGACATGCAGGTTTCCTCACAATGTTTTCCTTCACCGCCGACCACGTGGTAAATCAGCACTTAAAATTGCAATTAACAATTACATTGGTGCCGTCGGGGATCGAACCCAGTTTGCTCGCGTACTGGGTAATTTACAGCGAGCGCTAACCATCTGAGCACCTTTTGCCTATGGACTTGAAACTACGAGATGTTTGCTGTATTCTCTTAAAATTTATTTAGTTTTAAATAATCTACTTTTTGCTGCAAAAAAGGAGGGGATTCTCAATTTCATTACATGTTCTTCTTTTGATAACGCGATATCTTCGCCAATAACTAATCGATTTTAATCACTTCATTATTGACGAAGATATCGCGATATATATTTATTTTAGGGTTGGTGGTAAAAAAAGAAGAAAAAATTCAAGTAAGCAAATATTTTTGCCATGAAATTGTGCATTATTTAGTCCACTTAAAAGCTACAAAAATTAAACTTTAATGTATAAAAGTCGAATTCAACTTTAGAAAATAAAAATAAATAAATTTCTATAATACCTTCGGAAGTTATGGCCTTAATTTTTCTATACATTGTCTTAGCATTTATTTATATTCTTGAAAATCTAACTCACAATACTGTTCTTTAGAAACTGGAAATATATTAATATAAAAATAAAGTCAATGAATATAAAAATAAAGTCAAAGGCTGGTGAAATAAATTTTGAAACATAAACTAATTTTAAATTTTAAAAGAAAATAAAGTCAAAGGCTGGTGAAAAAAATTTTGAAAACAAAAACTAATTGTAAATTCGAATATAGAAAATAAAGTCAAAGGCTTGGACTGCGATCACCAAATCGCCTGCCAGACATGGCGATTAAACGAAATTCTCTCTATAAGAGAAGAGGTCAATGCTCTGTAAGTAATGGTCATTTATGGGATGATAAAGATTAAAAATAACATCTCAACGTTGTTATCAACATAATTAGATTATAAAGATTTCCTGGTTAGCAACTAATTTTCTGTGATTAACCTGGCAATAGTTTTAGATTATTCTGGCAGAAAGATATTATACATATATTATAAGCGAATTCATGAAACATAAAAACATAAACATAAACACTCACGCCTGTCACACAGAGGGGTAGGCAGAGACTATGTATTTCCATTTGGCACGATCCTGACATATCTCCCTTGCCTCCTTTACATCCATATATCTACGCATACACGCTCGTCGGTTAAGGGTATAGAAGTACCCTTTGGTCTAATTTTCAAAATATCGGCAATTTGGTCGATAGACTTTCGTCTAGGGCGTCCCTTCTCGACTCTGCCGTTCACATCTGCCATATAAATTTGCTTTGTCACTCTTTCCTCATTCATTATTTCTACATGACCAAACCACATATATTATACATATATGCATATATAAACACACACACACACACACATACATACAGATGGAGCTAAAGAAGTTTTACTTCAGTCGTGTGGTCATAAGCACACTCGTTTTTTTAAATTCCGTGACTATCTATATCTTTTAGACTATAGCACATCTGTGCAAGCGTTGTTATTTTGCGGCAGAAATAGGCTAGGGTATTGTACCTACCAAGGTAAAGAAGGAGTTACTACTGCCTTGTAGTGAGCCTTAGTGCCTATCATGGAGTCATGTTGCCTAGAAAAGTGAATTAATAATATTGAAGGACAAAAGAAGTTCTTTTTAATCGAATCAGTCAGTTCTATTTCTATCTGTAAGTTATTTGAAAATATAATACGAAAATTAAATAAGATTATAAAGTTACTCTAGGTTGATCAATAAGGTTTTGGAAACGAAATGTAACGTACTTACTAAATAAGCATATCGAAACGTTGACAAGCTTAAACTCAACGGAGCTCTAGCAACAGTTGACGTTATTAACGAGGTTTAGTTTCATTTGCAGTAACAGCGGCCATCTGTGTCTACCACTTCGTAACAGCTTATCAGAACAGAAAGGTTACAAGAGGAAGGTGAGAAAAACAAGTTCAAGTGTAGACTGAAAGAAAATGTAAATGGTTTGGATGAACTATGTATGAATGAGTTGGACTTGGAGAATGTATGGCAAAATGTTAAGAAAGATTTAATGGATGCAGCTACAGAAGTATGTGGTGTTAGTAAGAGAAATAATGAAAGGAAAAATAATACGTTATGGTGGGCTGATGAGATACGTATGGAAGTTGAAGCAAAGATGAGAGCATGGCGAGATCTGCTAGCAACAAAGGCTGGTGATTACAACTAGGCTTGGTGGTACGAATGATGATATTGTAAGAAAAAAGGCAGTCTTTAGACATCTAAATAAAAGAGTAAAAGAAGTAGTTGAAAGGAAAAAACAAGAAAGAACGGATAAGAATGATAGAAGAATATCTGATAACTTCCAGGAAAATATTAAAATGTTCTGAAAACTAGTAACAACTGTCAGGGGACATTCAAAACAGCCTGTAATGAATGCTATAAAAGACGAGAATGGCTATATTCTGAATGATGAAGTTTCGAGTTTAAGGAGATGGAAGGTATATTTTGAAAGCGTGTTTATGAGTGAGGAGACAACGTATGAACTAAATGAAGTAGAAACTCCGAAAGAGGAGGAAAGAGGTAGCGAGATAAGTATAGATGAAATAATGAAAGCAATAAAAAGCATGAAAGCAGGTAAGGCTGCCGGATATGATAGAGTTTCACTCGAAATGCTAAGAGCTGGAGAGGAAGTGGTGACAGGCCTGCTGCACACCTTGTTCAATTTATGCTGGGAACTGAAGCGGGTACCGGTAGACTGGTGCAATGCTGTGATAGTTCCAATATATAAGTGAAAAGGGACGCAGCGGGACTGTAAAAACTACCGTGGTATCAGCCTTCTTAGCATTGTGGGAAAACTGTATGCTAAGGTACAGATTGAAAGGGTCATGAAAGAAACTGATGGAAAAATTTGGGATGTGCAAGCGTGATTTAGATAGGGCATGGGATGTACAGATCAAGTCTTTTCCATGCGCATGATCGCGGAGAGGTTTTTGTGCGTTCATGGACTTGGAAAAGGCCTATGACAGAGTGGACAGGGATGTGCTATGGCAAACACTGAACACATTTGGGTTGAGCGCTGGATTGATACAGGCATAGGAGTTATAGGAACTCTAGTGCTTGTGTTAGGATCAACGTGGTTTACTCGGACTGGTTTGGCATCCATAAAGGTGCCAGACAGGGCTGTGTGGCTTCTCGTAGCCGTTCAACCTATTTATGAACAGTTGTTTGGAAAATTTGCAAGTTGAAGAATGCGGACTAAGAATGGGTGAGGTAACCGTCAAATGCCTTTTGTACGCCGATGATCAAGTTATTACTGTGTCGTCGGCGGCCGAGTTGCATATGATGGTTACATTAATGAACAGATCATTAAAAGAAAGGGGTATAAAAGTGAACGCAAGTAAGACGAAAGGTATGGTTTTTGAAAGAGAAGAACTATATGTAAAATAAGAATAGAAGGGGAGTTGATCGAGCCAGTAGATGAGTTTGTATACTTGGGTTGCGTATTTAGCAGGGATGGGAGATATGATAAGGATGTGGAACGACGAGTGAACGCAGTAGAATAAATGGGGCCTCAACTCTATTATGAAGAGTCAGAATGTGTCAAAAAAGGACGTATGGCAATTCACAATGCTGTGTTGGTTCCTACTTTAACGTATGGTATTGAAAGGGGTGTGGCAGAAGCACGAGAGTAGAATATACGCGGTAGAAATGCGGTCGTTAAGGAGTATGTTGGGGCTGAATCTGAACTACAGGGTGAGAAATTGTGTGATAAGAGAGGAGTGTGGTTCGCAAGATGATTTTGATTGTGACCAGGATTAAGAAAGGAATGCTTCGGTGGTTTGGTCATGTGGAAAGAATGAATGAGGAAAGAGTGACAAA
>DWHP01009757.1:0-10092 GCA_018247895.1 Parnassius honrathi | reverse complement strand
AGTTTTCAATTAAAAAGATTTTAATATGACAGGAATAGTGGAAATATTCCATTCCCGATACTTTTAGTGCAGCCTAGTAAGCAAGGCAAGATAAGTTTTTTTTTGCATAAGGATGACAAACGAGCACACAGTCCACCTAATGGTAAGTGATTGCTGTGGCACATAGACATCTACATCTATCCTCGATTACGAATTAAAATGCAGATGCGTTGTCACCCGCAAGGACTAAGATGGAACACCTCGTTTCTAGTAAAAAGGGTCACCGGTTCTCTACACTCACCATACGAAACACAGCAGCATTTAGCTGCTATTTTATGTTGGTATACTGTGGGAGTGTGGTCCTTCACCGGTCGTGCCGACCCATTCGTGCTACAACTATACTACTAATATAGCTCAAGCATGTCTCTACCACGTAAAAAAAGATATGTAATAGGTAAAAAACGTGTATAATAAAAATTTACCACGTAAAAAAGGTATATAACAGGCTTTTGTTACGCCAAGCACACAATTTGTAGTATTTTTCTGCAAGTGGTTGAAAGCCTGGCTGGTGAATCTGTCTACTTCACTGTGGGTCCTCTTGCGAAGAAGTCTGATTCTCCGGTCACGCAATCGACAAATTCAATAAAAAAGAAGAGCCGTAGCTTAGGGAATAGGCTCTTAACTTATAATTTAAAAAAAATGTCTAGTTCGATCCCTGCCAGCACCACTGTTTGTTAACTTCAATTTCGAATATTGATTACTCAAGTGCTCGGTGGTGAAAGAAAACGTGACCCTCACGACTTTTTCTTATGACGACAAGATAACATATACATACATTGTGAAAAGTCAGCCAATACGAATTGAAGTGGCGCGGCGGGTTGTGCTTCAAACCTCTCTTAAGAGATTTATGTTTTTTTTTCATTTTGTTTAAGAAAATCAATAATTCAATACAATAACAGTTTAACAGTAATTTTTTTATAAAATAAAGTGGCGACAAACAGGCACACAACCCACATGATGGCAAGTGGATGCTGCGACCCATAGACATCCACATTGATTCTCGATTAAGAATCAATCAACATTGTCGGCCTTGAGAACTGAGGTGGAACGCCTCATTTCCTATAAAAAGTGTCTCCGGTTCTCTACACTCACCGTGCGAAACACAGCAGCATTAAGTTGCTATTGTGAAAGCGTGGTCCTGACTCAGTCGAGCCGACTCATTCGTGCCACTACCATAATATAGCTGCAACGTGCCTCTACCACGTGTAAAAGATACCGAGTATCGGTCACGGCGGCCTGTCTCAAGCAGAGAATTGCATTTTACGCAAGACAGGATTGTACTGTACGAGTGTATGCGCAAGCAAAGGTGCAGAGAGTGCATTCCCTCACTTTCATATTCCGAGGGACGGCAATCCGACACGATCGGAGAGAGATCAAGCACAGGACCTACAACTTTACGTGCTTTCCAAAGCACAAGGGTGAAACATCGTCAACTTCTTGACTCCGGGTTGTTACTGAGCATTCTTCAAAAGAAAAAAATAGGAGATTTTCTGGACCTGATCTGGGATTCGAACCCGTGGTCACGGGTATAAACTAACGAAGTAGTCGTTTAAGAAACAGTTAGTTACATATACGATGTGATCGTACGGCTACTAAGGCCTACGACTAATATTATATCGATAAACAGATAAGTAGTTTATGAATAATATGTACGTGTACGTATAAACGGTATTTTGGAATCTTACATTTTATTAAACATATAATTGTGTTACTTTACTAATATAGGCCCACATGATTTTTGATAAAATATACTAGGTAGTATAAAATTATTTCAAAAATAAATAAACAGATCTGTGGTTTCCTAGATGCAGATAAGACAGAGCGCAGTACCTCTTCACACACTTTAACCTGTTCAAAGTTCACAAGAGGTCATATAAAATGCACCATTTAAGCTAGGGTCACCCCTTAAACAATAAAGGATACATTGTAAAGTATACCCTATTCAACTGTAGGACAATTATGACGCAAATCGAAGTGGCTTTTACAATGTGATGATGGCGATAGAACAGGTCGGTTCTCGTTGAGTTACCTCGTCACCTCCAGTCAAGAGGCCAGTTACTTGGAATAGCTCCTCGACTCCTTTGTCTCTTCTAGAGGGAAATAGGATTGTTCATGACGGATTAAACATTTAAGTGATTTTAGCACATGAGTCAGGATTAAGTGATGACTGAGAATAAATGACACGAATGAGAGTTTTTGAGTTCTTCAAACGAAAGTATATCGATTTAATTATATTAACCAATGTGTAACTCTTACGATATCGACATAATATTAGTTTATTATAAAAATGTGATTTTTAAACAAGATACTATTTTCATGTCTTTTTTACAGTATTTGCAAAAGCAACAAGCGGTGACCATTGGAGCCTACGACAGCAGCGGATCAATTTCTAATTAAGATGGCACGGAGTAAACTTGCAGGCTTAGATTAAATGAATATAAGGCCAACAATACCATTATTATGTCTCTCTTACTCTCCAAATGGGAACACATGAATGTGTTCAACATATTAAGTGAATGCAATGCTGCGTTCTGAGAAAATGAGATTTTTCCGGACGGATACGACTTAGGGACCTTCAAGAAAAGAGCCTATTCCTTTTTAAAAGGCCGGCAACGCATCTGCAATCCTCCTGGCGTTGCAGCTGTTCATGGGCGGTGGTAATCACTTACCATCATATGAGTCATATGCTCGCTTGCCCCTCTCCTATAAAAAAAATTTAGTAAGAAGGCTCTAGGCTAAGATTACTAACACTCCTAGGGAGCTTTACTACCAAGTCGTTACAATTGTTTTTAAACATATGTATAAAATAACAAATAAGTCTCGATGATGTAGATGTTTGGTATTTACTTTTAATAATCTTAAGTGACAGCGTGGAGTAGTGACTAGAGATTCTGAATATAGTCTCCAGATTTTCTATTCTGTTCAGAGCGAAAATTAGTGCAAAAAATATTGGTTCTTGAGTCTAGATTTAACAAAGTCGCCTACAGCCACAAAGTTCTTCCGATGTTAAGGTTGGATGATGCGAAATTTATGAAAGAGACTGGAGCTTTTGACACCCACCATACGTAATACTGCAGAAGTAACCCTTTAGTACTATTTTACGCTGGTATTCTATGAATGCATAGTATTTTCCCGCTCAAGCCCACCCCTTCATGTTGCAACCATAATATAATTCCAGCGTGGCTCCTTCATATCAAGTATTATACTCTTGCATTATATGCAAGGAGACACGATTTCTTTAAAGATACATATTAACTTCCCAGTGTAAAGAATAAAAAAATATCATTTGTTTTAATATTTTATACAATTTTTAATTCGGCACATAAAACGGCTTGACCGATTTTGCTCAAAATTTAATGAGGTCTAAGTTACATAATTATGCGTAAAATGAAACTGGTCCCATGTCAATATCACTCTTTGTTCTCGAGATACACGAGGCGAAAATTGAATCCGAACATACATATATACATACGTACATGTGCACACGCGGACATCCTCTTAAAAACCATACTATTCGACTCTAAAGACCTTGAAACGTGGAGATATGTTAGAATTTCCAATTTGCAAAATCGGACCCATTACAATAACTTCCCACTGGGAAGTTAAATAAGCATATTATTGAAGTATAAAGTTCAAAGAAGTCTGTGTGTTGTGTGCATTTGTCTACTACAAAAATATCGCTTTCTGTCAATTTTAAGGTCACTAAATTTTCGCGTATCTAAAAGCGCACACTTTTTACAGCCGTTGAAAAAGTTAATCACACGATACGTGATTTACCTTCTTATGAGTTCAAGGTTGCAAGCGTGATTTTGAAATATCATAAATCCAATCCGACCAGCTCATCCGCGGTGTTTTCTCACGAGCGCACACGGCAGCACGTAGTAATATTTACGCTCTTATCATAACGACGTGAAGCTATAGTATTCAATATTGTAAACGAAAAACGAATAAAGAATATGTTCTATTATGTTTTTTGTAAGTCTATTGTTTGAGAGTCGTGTTTAACATCAATCGATGTGGTTTTTCGTTATCCATGTGGACACTGTAAACATTGGTGAGATTTCACATAGTGCCAAACGCCGACACGATTACAAACGGAGTTTTTGATATTTTATATTTACATAAATACACACACATTGTATTCATAATATATTAATGTAATAAAAATTTAAGGCAGGATTATACAAGTTTGATTAAGGATATGCTCACTCTTTTGGGAGAACACAACACAAGTTGAAAACCGTATAAAAAACGTATAGCTGAATTGAAATACCAACGTTCTGAGAATTTGTTTTCTGTGACCATATTCAGATTCGCTCTCGTCAAAGATCCCGCCGTTACTTTTATAAACCGTGAATACTTTCAAGAAGCAAAAGTTTATCGATTCCTATAAAGGATGATTCATGACACTATTGTAATTAAGAGATCCTCATACCAACAGAAAAGACACTTACATCTATTAAGTATCCTTCCTATAATTAATTAAACAAATTAATTATATTGAACGCATACCTTACCTAGATCAGAACAACCTCATTGCGACCAACAGAATGGGTTTCGCCATAATCAATCGACAGGAGACTACAAATAATAATGGGGAAGCAATTGATGTCTCGAAAGCTTTTGACCGGGTTTGGCATGCCCTTTAGGTAAATAAAAGCTTTTGGCCTGGCGTACTTACATCCCAATCTTACCAGTGTCGAGCACGGGCGCAAAGTAGCTGGTCTTTTGGTGGTAAAGGTGGTAGGCGAAAATATAAAATCACCCTAATCTGAAAAATAAATCTGGTATTTAGCCGTCTAAGCATAAGATTATTTTTTTATTTTATTTTATTTAATAAGGCTTACCAACTAAATACATATAGAAACAATTATTATGAGGTGCACTTAAAAAGATTGTATATATGCATTTAAATTAAAGGTAAACACAACATATATTAAAAGATTTCCTTTAAAGAGAACAGTAACCAATGAAACTATCACTACAATAAAATGTACATTAACATTAGCCGTAGCATATCATATCATCCTATGGGAACGTAAGATTGGCAAAATAAAGTTAAAGCATAAACCTAAACTAAACACATATCCTTTCGTATCTAATGCTCATGTGATAAGATCCAGATATAAACTTTAAATGGCAGGCATTCTCTAGGCTAATTTTTTAAATAGAAAATTTTCATTTGTGTGATGTATTATCACAGCTCAATAACGTTCAAGTGGTAATATGTTATTAATTAGAGCAGTTTAAAAGTAATCCAAATTTACGTTGCCAATGTCATGGAATAACTTGTATACAATATACGTGTAATAATTTCATTCTCAACTCACACACAAGTCGAACTACTCGACAGACGAAGTAATTTTAAACTGCTATTATAGAATACCCATTACTAAAGTACCGTTATAAAGGAAATGAAACTTGTTAAGTTATTGTCTCGTAAAAATTATACTTATTGAAAGCACGGCCTGGGAAAGTCGCTGACATTGGCATTCGCATCGAAAGTGCATCAGCAGCGTGGCTAAAGCTCAATTGCACAATTAGTGTTGCCACCATTCTATTCCATCACATTTCCGGATTCCCTTGGAATTGCTTTACAAACGCTTGCGGTTCCTTCTTAGAGGTAAATAAAACGGTTTACCGTAATAACTATTAGCGCCTAGCGTAATATAGCCACTTTTATTGGAAATAACATAATTAAACTTTAATAAAAATAAAAATGGACTTCAAAAACCAAAAAGAACAAAGTAATTACTCGTTTAATGAAATTAATAAAGACCATGTAATGTAATGTTGCTGTTCGGTGCCTAATTATGCGCTGTGTACTATATAATATAAATGTAAACAGCTTTAGGGTGGCTCAAGGGCCAACCCAGACGCACCTTTTTTTAAACATAAGGAAATCCTTACGCGTACTCGCCTAGCGAGGGCAAGGACGGGTTATGTCGGACGCGTACCGACTAAAATACCAAGGTGTTCCACCTTTGTCGCATATTGGCAGGGCCACAGGAAAGCTCACACACAATCGCAGCCTCACCAGAGCCCTCCGCCCCATGGTGGCTTTTACTCGGGAGAGGGCTACTGCTCCCCATCTCCTTCTCAGGTAAGGCACACCAGAACACATGACGCGCCTTCCTTCACGGCCTACAACTACACCTGGGCAACGGACGCCCCCGTGTCCGATGCGCAAAGGCCATGAGGTCAAGAAAAACGAAGCACTAGCCTACTTGATCCTAGCGGCGGATCTGGTCTATGGCTACACCGCCAACCAATATTCGGCTGCGGGGGATAGGGGGAGCGGTGCCGTGCATTACCGACACTCCTCTTCCCTCGCAGTCCCACCACCACCGCACCACCGGGCCACCCAGCCACACTATAACCTCTTGTCGCTGATATTACAAGATAGGGGCAATGTTGTATTAAAACACATCGGCTGAATATCATTCGGGCGACTAGTTAAACGGTGCCGTTTATTAAAAAGGCTAGGCAGTTAATTGAAAGGAGTATTAAGCTATTTGGCTGTAACATGTAGAAAAGTTAAAGCTTCACTGCACTACATTGCAGATGTATTTTGGCTGCAACACGAAATGTTCGGCTTGACCAGAGAAGGACATCGCACTCGCAAAAACGATTTTTAGTTTTTATTGAAAGTTTTTTTAATTTCATTTTTCTAGGAGAGTGTGACAAACGAGCACACGGTCCGCCTGATGGTAAGTGGTTGCTGTGGCCCATAAACATCTACATCTATCCTTGATTACGAATCAAAATTCAAATGCGTTGTCACCCGTGAGGACTAAGATGGAATGCCTCGTTTCCAGTACGTAGGGTCTCCGGTTCTCTACACTCACCATACGAAACACGGCAACATCAAGATCTTTCCCCGAACGGCTCGTTTCATCCCCATCGACTCATTCATGCTACAACTACACTACTAATATACCTGCGGCATCGTTCATACCACGTTTTTCCGCCTATATGTTAATTTCAAGAAAGCTTATTTTACGATATTTTTATTTTTTATAATTTCATTTTGGTTTTTATTTATTTTGTAAAATATTAAAAAGTTATTGTGTTATAAGTACATAATAAATAAACAAATTTTTTGTTAACAATAATATATTACCCGTGTAGTGGCTTAAGAATATCCTCTACCCCGTATTATTTCATGGGTGTCGTAAGAGGCGACAAAGGGAAACAATCCAGGAGATGGTGCTGCCCACCTCCTTTTCGTTTTTGTTTCGTGATTGTTCCTGCTTCGCTTTTCTTCCACTTTCTGATAACCAGTAAAAAACAGCGGTTGCGGGCCCGTGGCAACTCTGGCAAACATCCCCTAGGAGGTACTCTATCGGGGAGGCCTGTGTCCTGCAGTGGAATTTGATAGGCTGTAACGGTAGGGAACTTTGTCGATAATGCTGGATCTCGCTAGCTTAAGGCTCTATGTAGAGCTGTTACATACTTAACAAATTAAAAGTGAAAGCATTTGATAAAAAGAAAAGCCCGACTTAAAATACTAAAACGAGCTAAATATTTTCTGTATAATCGTTTCTTAAGTCAATTATTATATAAAAGAAATTATTTTACCATTTTAAGTTTTAAAATATTGAAATCAATATTTCACAATAATAAAATTCGTATTTACTTATGCTCGTACGTATGTATTTCACTTATGTATATATCGTATTTACAATTTTCCGTTACAGAGTAAGGTTTGTAAGAAATACTGTTAGAAATACTAATATTATACGAGTACTGACATGCGACGTATTACGTAATTAGCATTAGTAAACTGAAGTGGCAATGGGCCGGCCATATATCTCGAAGAACCGAAAACCGATGGGAAAAAAGGTTCTCGAGTGGCAACCTCGTACCGGTAGACGTAGTGTATGGCGACCCCACACAAGATGGAGTGACGACCTGGTAAGACATGCAGGAAGTCGATGGGTGCAGGTGGCTCGGGACCGTGCTTTGTGGCATTCCTTGGGGTAGGCCTATGTTCAGCAGAGGGCTTGTGAAGGGCGGTAATGATGATGATGTATTACGTAATCCAATACGTACGTAAGTCGTCGGTGGTAGATAATGCGGCGTCTATGGTAGGACGCTCATGACTCTGCAGAACCATTTTATTTATTATTAAACACATGTTAATTACCTGTCGCATGGAAGTTATTCATTCGACTTTTATAAATAAGACCGAAAATGCATACTTAAATAAAACACTAAAGAAAGCAGAGATTATTGATGTTGATTCACATTTTCAAATATTTTTGTGTAGACAAATAACTTACATATAATAACAAAACTTGAATAATGTTCTTTATATAGGTTAAAGAGATGGTCAATTTCTTGCCTATCTAATCTTAACACGTTTGTATGACGTGATTGGTGACCGCTGCGCTCCTACCTTGAATCATGTTCCAAGGATGCGCCCATCAACGCCCAGCAATTAAAATCGCAGCCAGGACCTTCCGGGAAACTTGACAGCCTCTCGGCGCCGCACGTCAAGTCTTCATAAGTTACAAAACGACCATAACACGAAACTCACATCGAAAGACAAGAGTTAAACGCATAGCGAATTCATGATCGAAAGAAATGAAATTTAAATTAAAAATTGCAATACAAAAATAGCTCAAGGTAAAAAATACAAAACGGACATTACTTCTCGTATGTTATTTAAGTCTATCCCTTGCGGTTTTATTTGCGCTCAACGCAAATAAAAACCTGAATCCATATCTCCAGATTAAATCTCGGAAGATGTAATCTTTAAATATAGTCTGTTTTTTTATATCCATGCCAAAAAGAACGCTTTTCTTATTTTAAACGCTTTATATCATCTTTAATTGGTTGATTTAGAACGCACTACTTATGGACATGCCATCGCTTAATGTATTCAAAAATAAAATAAATAAAAATTCATTTATCCCTTAAAAAAGGAAGCCTCGTTAATGTTGTAACGCTTAACGAACCCACGAACCCGGGTAAAGAAGTTTTAACCTCAGATGCCCCATTCAGATGTCCTTATTGTGCCGCTTCTGCCGGTCTATTAAACTCGTGCTACGACTTTAAGAGCAACCACGTACAAAACTAAGCAGCCATAAATAATTCGAAGCGAATAGAGTCGATTAATGAAATATGATGGCATGGATGGTGCGAGCTTCTTAATAGCGGGTGGCACACGGCCGTAATGCTTCGCCTTTGCGCCGCGGGCCCTATGCTGCAGTGTTCGGCTCCGACAACATGAATATCGTATTTGTTGAAATATGAATAGAACCATAAAACACTTTAAAAATAATTAAAAAAAACACATATATCAGTTTTACTTATATGTCTAATAAACAAAACATATCTGGCGACTGCCCGTGAGTTCTTCGTAAGAGCGCCGGCAGAATATAGGCGCTGTGTTTATTACACTGCAACATAATGCTTTGTCGGATGCTTATTTGTTCGTGCGTAAATGACGATGTGGTATAGTTAAAGTTTATATGGAGAAGACGTACAGAAATCTAAAGTTAATAAGTGTTTTAAATAAATAAAATAAAACAAAACATTCAATGTTTACATGTATACTGTTAATATCAGACACAAATTACAAGGTAATGTGTGTACCAGGAGTGTCAATTGTCAAACACATGATAGTCTATGGCGAAACGGTTACAAATAGTGGTGATTGTCGCCAAAGAAATTCATTCGAAGTACATTTTAAATATAATATGTTAAGTTGTTGTAATGGATCCGACTTTTTGCAAGTTCGTTAGCGATGTCTCCACTTTTTAAATTTCTTAGAGGTCGACGCGAATGTTTTAAAAAAATATTTTTGTGTATGTTCTTAAACTTTACTATGTCACACATTTCTAGAACTACATATAGATAATAGCTATTAGATAACTGAGCCGGAGTAGCTCAGATGGTTAGCGCTCGCAGTAAATTTCACAGTAAGCGAGCAAACCGGGTGCGATCCCCGCCGGCACCAATTAAAATGTGTTAATTGCAATTTTAAGTGCTGATTTACCACGTGCTCGACGGTGAAGGAAAACATCGTGAGGAAACCTGCATGTC
>DWHP01009756.1:0-10092 GCA_018247895.1 Parnassius honrathi | reverse complement strand
GGAGTCAGGAAGTTGGCGGTGTCTCTCCCCCGTGCCTCGGAAAGCACGTAAAGCCGTTGGTCCTGCGCCTGATCTCTCTCCGTTCTCAGTAGCAGCCCGAAGTCAGGAAGTTGGCGGTGTCTCACCCCCGTGCCTCGGAAAGCACGTAAAGCTGTTGGTCCTGCGCCTGATCACTCTCCGGTCGTGTCGGATTGCCGTGCCATCGAACTATGAGAGTGGGGGATTGCACTAGCGCATACTAGTCACTATAATCCTGTGAGCTGTCCTGCGGAGATGGCTAGTCCCGCTGAGACTGGCTGCCGTGACTGAAATTCGATTTGAAGACATTACCATTAAGACATGAATAACAGTATTGAAAAATGTTGTTTGTCGGTTTATCTGCCAACCTGTGCGGGCTAATCTTCAAATGGCTGATTATGATAAAACTTCACGTACAGATATAATGCAATGTCAGGAGTGATCTATCGACTATATTTTACGTGAAATACTTGCGAAACTGCATTGTGAAATCTAAAAACTGAAAAAACAAACGATTTTCTATAAGATAATGGTCAAAAATAATTTATTTTATTTATCACACACTGTCAATTGTAACTGATATAAAAATTCGAAGAAAACTTGTAACATGTCAGTGGGTTTTTTACAAATCTAAATAATATTAAAAAAACGAGTGTGCATTGAAGAGTTTTGTTATGAATTTTTTAATTGTGAGTGTGTTATGAATACACGACTGAAGTAAAATTTCTTTCATCTCCATCTGTATGTATACAGGGTTATTGGTAATTCGACGTATTCCCGCCAAGGCGTGATAGTTGGGGTCATAACCTATCAAACGAACCATAAAATGCATTATGCAAATGTGGACCAATTTCCGATACTTCATTAGGTAGCTAGATAAATAGGGATGTTTTAACATGATTTGCACAATTGATCACATACAATTATTTTTCACAAAATCATTTTTATTTTTAATTACTTATCTTCTGTTTGGAAAAAGTTGTACTTTTAGTAGCGTTACTTCGAAAATGATGAGACTTTTTGCACACTGTAGTATTGATAAATAAGTATCCAGGTTTTCATTAAGTAAAAATAATAAAATGAAAATAATACAGCTGTAAGTTTTTTTTAGAAATTTTTGACACCAGACTTTTGGGATTTTTGAAAAAAATAATTAAACCTAAATATCTCGAAATTGGTCCACATTTGCATAATGCATTTTATGGTTCATTTGATAGGTTATGACCTCAACTATCACGCCTTGGCGGGAATACGTCGAATTACCAGTAACCCTGTATATTTTTTTCTATTATATACCTTTATGCATCTTATATTATATATACACACACATATATTAGTCGAGCCAGACTTTATCGAACGCTTTGGCGACGTTGAAGAAGAGGGCACCGGTGTTACGGATTCGACCACTCCTTGAGTGGCAGAAGCCCTTTAGGATGTATTCCGTAATCGGTGCATCTGATTGGTGCACGAGCGTTTGGGTATGAAACCGAACTGTTCATCAGGAAGAATCTTATTGCTAAGGAAGGGTTTACGGAGGCAATTTAATATTATACGTTCGAAAAGTTTCCCCAGTGTGCTGAGGAGACTAATTGGTCTGTAGCTAGAGGCTAAGTTACGCCATTTCCCTGGTTTCAGGATTCCCATGACGTCTGCTTCTTTCCATGCATTCGGAAAGGCAGGCAAAGGGTACTGGGAGGAGGAGGTTTTGAGGTTCTCGATGGTTTTTGTGACTTCATCAACAGTCACAGGATCCAAGGAAGTGCCTGCAGTTGGTATCGCAGACCTACACTCGACTTCGCTTCGTCCTCTGCATGGTGAGTGGGATCTTTGGGTTCGCTAGAAGGAGTGTGTTAGCTCTCTAAACTGTACGTGAGACATTCGGCTTTTTCAGATTCATCAAAGGAGAGATCGGGATTTTCTAGCCTAATGAGAGGTGACGTGAGTGAAGATTGCTCTGCTTTCGGAGCTATGGTCCGAGTCTATGGCCTGAGTTAGGTTTTGGATTTCCTCGATGAATGTTATCGACAAATCTTTGAATAATTCTATGTCAAGGGTTGGAGTCCCAGGCGCGATGAAATCGAAGTTTAGTCGATCCATAAGCTCTCTAAGTTAGTCTCGGCAGCCTATTTAGGTGTTGCCCGTTTAACGCGCTTTTTATCCTGAACGTGGGTGTAGCCTTCGCGTTCGTGCTTGAACTGGGCACGCGTCTCGGTCTCCATGTCGGTGCCAGAGTCTGTGTCTGAGAAGGCCGAAGAGAGGTCGCGGGTTGACATTGTGGATGACGTGAGGGAGGCAGTGTCGTTCACCGACGAAAACGAAGCTAGTGAAACCGGAACGGAGGGAGGGGAGAGGAGGTTTTCCTCATGAAAAATTTTAAAAACACAAACCAAATGTCGGGGAAGGCTTTACGCAGAAAGTCGGCGAGTTCGTCATATGAGAACGACGCCATCTTGTCCTATGCTAACACAAGTTAACACAGATGTGTACCAAGCTGTCCCACCTTTCGGCGGGGGAAGTGTGTGCCTAAGGAAACACCTATATACCTATCGCGTTGGTACGCTAGGGTGTGTACCTAGCTGTTGCCTAATGTTCAAGCAATACAGAAATTAATTAATTGAAAATATCCTTGCATTCCAGAGACTGGTCCAGGATGACAAGGCAGAGGAGGTTATTAAGTCGCTAGATTTATAGACCAACGATAGTTTCAGAAAATATAATCAAGAAAGAGAAAGTAAAAATAGGGAAAGCAGTGAAAGCTCAGTATTACATTTCCAACTTTATTGAAGAAATTGCTGTTTTATTTCAAGATCCTTCAGCGGTCACCCTAAGAACCTGTCCAGATGAAGCGTTTTACGCGCGTACGCTGGTAGGGATTCAGTTATAAACATGGACTCATGGGTACAGCGCTTGTGTTGTGGCTTGCGTACCGTCAATGGAAACGAAGAGAAAATCGACGATTTAACGTGCATTCAATTCTGCGTGACAGAATGACGCGTAATACGTTCATAACACTATACACAAAACTCAGAATACACTGCGAAAAATTTTTCAACTACTTTCTAATGTCAGTGACATCCTTTGATGATTTACTAGAAATTATTCAACAAGATTTTCCGTTTCTCTACGTTTTATTACTCTATTGTAATAGTCTCCAAGATTCCATATCGCATATGGTCAAGATTCCGTATCCCATATGGTCAAGATTCCATATCCCATATGGCTCTTTCAATTCATCTTTTTTCCAATTCGTCTATAAAAAGTTCGGTATCGATTAAATCGAAATTATCACGCTTCATTTTGTAATATATCCACTCGCTACGGATTCGCGCGTACTGGACTGTACTGGATGCGGTAATGGCACCCGAATATTACGACTCGCGCGGCGCTCGCGCGTCAGACGCGCGAGTCGAGAGTCTCGCTCATTACTAGCGTTTTACGCGTGAGTGAGGAAACGCGCGTCATCATCTGAAAGCTCTAGTATCTCGGGAACACGTGAGTGTCTACGCACGAGTCGACTTGCGCCTATGTCGCCTTATTTGGACAGGCTCTGATAGTAGGGTAAAGAAGATACAGTCCACATAAGCCATACAATGGGCGTCAAAACCGGGACAATTTCATCGTCATCTTAGCCACCCGCTCTTTCTTTTAAGAAAACGGGCTTATGATCGGAATCTACCATCTTCCTCTGGTGTCGCGCCCATTTCGTTGCTCCGTGCCCAGCGTTGTGTGGTATTGGTCTGTGAATAGAATATCAATAGTTGATAGGAGGCATGAGAGGAAGAGAACAAAACGGTTTGGTAATCGATGTGATAAAACTATTGAAATAATTTAATTGACTGGGCATAATGTATAAACTGCGTTACTTATTAGGCACAGTAAGAAAAAGATAGGTTGTGTTAGGTTTATTTCTTTAATGTCACATATTTGACACTACTTTACCACGGTAGGAATAAAGTTTTTTACAAACACCAAAATCCATTGCGTTGATAGATCAATTAGCGAAATTTGTTTTATACCAAAAATGCATTGACAAAACTAGCGTAACAATTAAAAACTAACAAAGGTTGTTTGCACATGTAAATAGAAAAGTAAAAATACGAGAAATGCTCCTATAAGTTCCAATTGCAAATGAAACTTAGACATCGATCGGGTCGTTATTTAGATACCAAGCACGGGTCAAGTCACTTTGCAGTTAATCGATGTTATTTCATAGTATATGCATAACATCAATTTTGATTTTGTGTCAAACGTACATGTATTGTGTACTACATAAGCGTAGGTACGTCAAACAGAAAATCTCAAAACAACTATAAAACAGGAAGTCGAAAAAATAATAACGTTAGAGTGTATGTATTATAGTATTCTATGGTTAGAGAAATTAAGAGAGAATTACTGCTTAAAGTAACTTACAAACTGCTTGAAGAAGCTCTGATACTGCGATAAGTACAAATGGAGAATAGACTATTCTTTTAGTTTAAGGGAAAATTATATTTTTCAGTGACGAATTAACGGATAAGGGATAATGAGATAATGCGCTTAACATTTTTAACCATTATCAATTTGATAATATTTTTTTCTATTTTAATTTATGTTACCATGTAACGCATTATGTTTCCGCGATTTGTTTTCGTTGATTTTGTTATCAAAAGAAGATTCTTTTAAAGTGCCTAGTAATATATACATTTTAAAAAGAATCGATGATTGCTATATACATATTCAATTTTGATCAACCTATTTAGGTATTACTTAAGCTTAAAACGTTACACAAGTTATGTACACTTAGGTTAAAATCATCGATCAACTTGGACATGTATTTAGAGAGGTTACGAGGATTTAAAAAAAATATGTTACGAAAATTGTCTCCTTTCACAAGAAACAGGCTAATATTAAATTTATAGATAATAAAAGTAAGTGTCAGATAAGTTTTCTTTGCACGTATCAGGCAACCGTGAATTTTTTAGACTTACAGGGAACTTCATTACATATAAGCTTTTGTAAATATGTTTTATCGTTGAATTTAAGCGTTGCGAAATAAAGTATCGTATAAAAATATAAGCACTATCATCGATTTCTCAAATCAAAATGCATCAAATCAAGTTTCAGTTTGCAAATCAAAAAACAACTGATAAAAATTATTATAATTTAAATCTACCGAAACAGAATAATAAATTAGAAATTCGATTAAATTAATTTTCGGAGTAGATTATATATATATGAAAAAAAACTAATATTGCGAGAATTTTTAGAAGGACTCGTGCCCTAAGTTTTAAGTGTCAACTTTATTATGTGTGTAGATAATTCACCCATTTCATTCTAGCAACAGATAATTTTTGTATGTTTTCGAAACTGATACGTAAATGCTATTAATAAGCAATGAATGTTGTATTAATTTTAAATGTTATACTATGAGTACTTATAACAGTGCCGTGTTAGGTAAGTAAACTCTTTCATTCAAATAATTAATTTGTAACTATTAACAATAGCCCTCATAAAATAACCTGTTCCAAGTTGTGAAGAATAGAGGTCGAGTGCTTTTCTAAAATTTTATTCTACGTACACAATCTCCCAATTATCCACTAATAGTACCCACAAGCCAAACGAATTTTGTAAGAACAATTCTTAATAAAATAAAAGGCATTATACGATTATAGTCTCAGATTAAGCTAGTAATCATTAAATGGACTTCCTTCCCAAAAGCACCAGCTATTTGAGAAAGAACTTAAACATAATAATAGAACAGACTTCGCTTTTAAATATGAAAATATATACATATGCATAAACACTCACGCCTGTCACCCAGAGAGGTAGGCATAGACTACGGACTACCATTTGGTACGATTCTGACATACCTCTCTCGCCTCCTTTACATCCGTATATCTACGTACACACGCTCGTCGGTTAAAGTACCCTTAATGTGGCCCATTTTCAAAATATCGCCAATTTGGACAATGAGCTTCCTTCTAAGGCGTCCCTTCACGACTCTGCTGTTCACATCTGCCATATGAATTTGCTTTGTCACTCTATCCTCATTCATTCTTTCTACATAACCAAACCACCGAAGCATTCCATTTTTAATCTAGGTTACAACATCATCTTGCATACCACATTTTTGTCTTATCACACAATTTCTTACCCTGTCATTCAGATTCAACCCTAGCAGACTTCTTAAAGACTGCATTTCTACAGCTTTTATTCTACTTTCGTGCTTCTTCCGCCACACTCAACTTTCACTACCATACATTAAAGTGGGGACACATCATTATAAAATACTATACGTGCCTTTTTTGACACATTCAGATTCTTCATAATAGAGTGTAGTGCCCCATTCACTCTATTTCCTTCATTCACTCGTTGTTCTATATCCTTATCATATCTGCTAATTACACAACCCAAATATACGAACTCATTCTCTTGCTCAATCAAATCTGCTTCTATTCTTATTCCACATAACGTTTTACTTTCTTCTCTTTCAAAAACCATCACGTTCGTCTTACTTGCGGTCGCTTTCATTCCCCTTTCTTTTAATGCCCAGTTCATTAATGTTTTTACACCACTTTAACTCAGCCGCCGACGACGCAAATATGACTTGATCATCGACGTACAAAAGGCATTTGACGGTTAACTCGCCCATTCTTAACCCACATTCTTCATTTTTAAAAGTTTGCAAAAAACTGTCCATAGATAGGTTGAACAGCTAAGGGAAAGCTGCACAGCCTTGTCTGACACCTTTTTGGATGCCAATCCGGTCAGAGTAGACCCCGTTCATCCTGTCACAAGCACTAGAGTCCCTATAAAGAGATCTCAATGCCCATATCAAACCAACGCTCAACCCAAATGAATTCAGTAAAACACAGTCCTGTCCACTCTGTCATAAACCTTTTTCAAGTTCATGAACGTTTTCTGGTTTTTGGCCACAATCTTCTCCGCAATCGTGCGCAAGGAAATGACTTGATGTGTACACCCCATTTCCTTTCTAAATCCCGCCTGCATATTCCAAATTTTTCTACCAGTTTCTTTTATAACTCTCAAAATATAAAAATATGAGAAGAAATTAAAAATAATGTGCCTAAAATTTATTTACAGAACGTTTTAATCCAACAAAAAAGGTTGTGTTTTTTTATAATAAATAATTTCTTTCATGAACGAAATAACACACCGCATTAATCACGCCTCTAATTGATTAAATTTCGGTTTTGCATTGATTTTCTACCATAATTCAAGAAACAATATAATATAAAACAAATGTCATATTTAAATAATAGGTAAAACTCAATACTCGCGCAGTGTTTTCAAAATTAAAGTAGTTCATCCGAAGTAAAATTTAATTTGAATTCCTTACATGAGTTCAAAGTTCATTTATAAAGTTGAAATGTGAGGAAAACGTAAGATAAAAACGACGGGTTGCACTCCGGTAGTGTCGGCAGAAGTGAAAACTTGAATATTAACGTTTTGCATTTTTGATATTTTGGAATGATTAGAATAAAATATTTATTTATTGCACTATCGTACACAAACATGAAAATTTATATTACATTAAAAAGTTTATCTCTCAGAAATCAAGCGCAGGCATACATTTTCGCCGCGCCGTAGAAAGAGAGGGGGATACTCCCTCTCCTACGCCGCGCCGGCAGTCTACTCTCCATCCGTCTTACGAATTTTCGATCAGGTCATGTGTCCTGACGCGAATTTAACATTTTTTACCCATTACAAAAAAGTGTACAACGCCGCTAAAGAAGTTTACACTTCAATGCTTGTATTAGACGCATCGGCTAAAATGCAAGGGCTGAATATCATTCAGGCCTCTAATTAAACGGCGCCGCTTAGTAAAAAGGTTAGTCTGTTTACTGAAAGGCTGAATAAGCTAGTTATCTGCGACATATGCATTTTCTCAAGTATCGAATTCTTTGATACCGTAATATGCTCAGCTATCCATTTCAGTTTACATTAAAATATTTTTAAAATTGCAATATATCAGTCGGCTCAGCGTGCAGCTAAGGCATTTTTGTACAAGAGTGGGCAAACGGCTAGCAACTCACCTGATGGTAAGTGAATACCTCCGCCTTAGCGCTTACAATAGCAAAGGAATAGTAGGCGCGTCAGCCTATTGAAAAAGAACTAGGTCCTTGTCTCTAAGTTATATCGACTTGGAAAATTTATGGCGGTAGCTTAATTTATGAGTCGTAAAAGGAGAAAAACTTCCGGTAAATCGCACAGTGGTGGACCGTCAAGGGATTTTTGGTGGTGTAGATGGTATTGCGATTTTTGCCGCAATGTGTACTTTGTAAGATCGATAGAAAATATAAAGGGAAGTAACATTCTCTTCGCAGACCAGTCGAGCCGATTAGAAATAGGAAGAACTGGGTTGTGTACGATTCGGCCGCAAATTTATGGATTCGGTCAATTAGAAAAAGCTGGCACCGGGGAGCCCCGGCCTAGAGACGGCAACTGTATTCCATGTGAGGTCAGACTTGCACCTTGTATATTTGCAAGGTGTTGACATACTTTCGCGCTCTACTGAACTTGCTAAGCTTACCAAAAATCAATTTTGCCTTTCATTCCAAGTGAAGACGTAACTGAACATCTCTCGATATGTCGACGCCCTGAAACTAAGCAGACACGACAAAGGGGCTTTTTCTGAAACTTGTTTTTACTGAGGTTTAAATTGACTAGACTTAGTCGCATGTAATCCGAGATTTTTATTCAACAAAGACTAGACTACAAACAAAAGTTTGTTCAGGAACACTATTGAATATGCCAAGCTTTCACAGGCCAATTTGGCAATCTGGTTCCACTGAACCAAGGCCTAAGCGTATGTAATGCTTTTCAATAAATATTCCTAATACTATTATAATAAAACTACGACTACTGAGTAATGTACCTTGTATCAGGGGAAAATTTGACATCATTAATGAGTTGCTGATGTCCTGTCATTCTGGCAAGTGGCCGCTTTTCTTTCTCAGGAAGCCATAAAAATAGTGTGAAATCATCTGAACCTGATACTAAACGCTCCGCACCGTGGGGACATGCTTGCTCATACCTTTCAATTGCCCGATGTTGTAGAACTTTTTCTGAGGCAAATATAATTTTGTGGATAACTTCTAGAGATTTGAAAGGTCAGTTTAAATATTGATCAACGTGTCAGTAAGAATATACTACTTACTATCTGTACTTGGTACATTTCTGTCAAGTATAGGGTGATATGGACCTGTCCTTAATACATAATCAGTGCTGAGAGCCAATGTATTTACCCAATGAGCATGTCCTTCTAAAGTTCGACAGAGAACTCCATCTTCAGCTCTCCACACCTTAAATGTTAAATAACTATAAGTTACGCTTTTATAGCATTATTTATACATTGGGTTTCATAAAATTATACCTTGATAGTTCTATCCTGGGAAGATGTGTAAATGAGACCACTACCTCCCCATTTTACAGAAGTAACAGCTTTTGAATGTCCTGTCAAACTCAGTATAGTTAAGCATGTAACTGTGTCCCAAATTCTAACATCTCCATCTTTGGAAGAACTAGCCAACTTGCGACATTCTGCATTTCTGATAAAACAAATTAAAAACAACATACTTAATCATAGTACCACATAACACAAACAGTACTTAAGCATTACATTATTATTTAGAAAAAACATATTTCACTACTTTACTAATTAAAAATCAACTAATAAAAAGATCAATTCCGATTAAGTAAACTGATAATGAGTTTTGTTATACTTACTTTAAATATGGTTCCCAAGCTAAAGCTGTAACCCACTGTTTGTGTCCCATCATTGTTTTCCCAATCTGATTCCCAGTGATTGGATCCCATAGGATTACTCTGCCCTGTTTGCATGCTGAAGCTAATTTAGAACCATCTGGAGACCAGCTTATACATAGCACCCAGTTTGTATGACCTAAGAGTATACAGAATTAAAATCAAAAACTATCAAAATATTGAACATATTCATTTAATATCCATGCTAGATCATCATCATCATCATTACAGCCTTTCACAAGTCCACTGCTGAACATAGGCCTCCCCCAAGGTATGCCACAAAGCACGGTCCTGAGCCACCTGCATCCA
>DWHP01009755.1:0-10093 GCA_018247895.1 Parnassius honrathi | reverse complement strand
AGCAAGCGAAGTTAAATTAATCACTCAATCTCAAATAAAGGCCTTATAGTCACGTATATTAACGACAATAAGCTAACCTGATAGCGGCCATCAAGCGCTTAACGAATTCAATTTAACTTCTCGAGGCAGCAGTCGCGCGGGCAACGCTCCAAAGGACTACTTGATCTAGACTCGCTCGCAGCGCGCCGAAACGGGCAATTCCCTCCCCGCGCCCCCTCTATCAAACCGGTTCCCCGCTCGAAACGAGCGTAAACAAAGGGTCTCCGGTTCTCTACACTCACCATACGAACCACAGCAGCATTTAGCTGGTATTTTACGCTGATATTCTGATGATTCTGATCTGATAATACGTGAGAACATGGTCCTTCCCCGGTCGAGCTGACCTATTCATGCTACAACCGTACTATTAATATAACTGCAGCATGGCTCCACTACGAATACAAAATATATACGAAACGAACGAACGAATGGGTCGGTTCTACCTCGGTCGAACCGACCCATTCGTGCCACAACCATAGTTATGGCTGCAGTGTGGTTCTGCCACATCAAATTAGTCGACGTTTGTTACGATATTGAGGAGAACCACCACACTATATAAATCATTTATAATGCATTCAATTACATTGTTCACTTCATGCAACACTGATTAGTCGGCTATCCAGGTACCTTTTTTTATAAAAGAGAGTTTAGCAAATGCGGTACACCTGATGGTAAGATTACCGCCGCCCATGAACAACCCCAGTACCAGAGGAATTGTAGGTGCGTTTATAAAGATGTAAGCTCTTTTCTTGAAGGTCCCTAAGTCGTATCGGTCCGGAAAAATCGCGGGTGATAAACAATTCCACAAATAGGTTGCGCGAGAAGAATTATCAAAAATATTATTAATTTCCTCTTTTTTCTAATTAGAAAGTGATATTTTACATTAATTGGAAAATAAATTTTATATTGAACTGGAATAGGAAATTGTCGGTATAAATCACATCTCACCATAGTTGTTAACTCTGGCACGATTAAAATGAAACTAAAGTTATAGCTTTATTAAAAAAATTAATAGTATTAACGACAATATTACATTTAGCAAGGATGTAAGACTACCCGTGCAACTGCAGAGAGCGATGGCTGCCGAAGCTGAAGCTGATAGAGAAGCAAGAGCAAAAATTATTGCTGCTGAAGGTGAAATCAAGGCGTCAAAAGCACTAAGAGAAGCGTCACTTGTTATGATCGACAACCCTATGGCACTACAAGTAAGAAAATGCTATACAAATCTATTTTAAACCATCATTTTTGGCACATTCGTAAAAATACGGTAATAATATTACCACGGTTCTTAATGGTAATTTATTGGACGGTTACGTGCGATATTCGAAACTTATTTTATATTTAATTTTATTTTATTCCAACTTTTTAACCTCTATTTACAATTTAATGTTACTAATCATTTTAGCCTAGATATTATGCTGAAAATTAGTCTACCAGAAGTGGCAATTTAATAGTGTTTGTATAAATCAGCATTAATATAATAATCATAAACAAAAACTCTCATTAACATAATTATAAACAAAACCTCTAAAATCAAAGAATTGACTTCATTATTAATGTTTAATGTTTAATCTTTAATACTTGAAAAGATACCGTATTCAAATTCTTTCACAACATTAAAACATATCTATTCTAATACGTTTAGCTTAGTAAAATGAGCTTTTCTCCGCACCTGGTGCAGATTTGAATTTAAATGATATCAAAACTTTGAATTGCAAATTTTAGTCAGAATTTATACTAGTAGGTACGCTTTTAATAGAAATCATCACGAAAAAACAAAATAACATGAACGATATTTTTTGTGATTCCTTTATTTGTAAATTATTCTAATGTCGTAGTACTTATCCATGTGCAATTTATGTATGTAATATGTCTCTACGATATGGGAGAAATTCTTAATGAGTCACGTTCCTCCTTCACTAGGCAGCCCATTTGAGATTATATGCTTCTTCCGCAAAACAGCAGTGGCTTCAAGAGTTTGGAGATCAAATGCAATAAAAGGCTTAAAGACATTTCGTCTTGATTGACAACTTCTTGTTCTCGCTTGTCTTGTTATATTTTTAATAATAAAATTCTGGATGCTATCTGGATTCTATTTTGTAGTTAGGGATACGATAACTAATATTAAACACTTCGAAATACTTTAACCCTTTCGCTGTCCCGTGCACCATATACATATAGTTCATTGCTATTCTCTTACTATTATGTCTGTAAACTAGACAGTGAAAGTGTTAACATGATTATGTTGGTTTATTTCAGCTAAGGTACCTACAGTCTCTTAACACAATATCAGCTGAGAAGAATTCGACGATAATTTTCCCCTTCCCTATGGATTTCTTAAGGACGTTTTTGGGTGGGGCGGCTCCGAGCATGTCGTCTTCATTACCTATTTAATATTGACTCAAGTGCAATTAGAAGAATTGTAATTTTAACTCATGGCTATTTAAAGGTTCTTCTACTACTTTAAATGTTTAAATATAGGTATTATGATAATTGGTAAAAATTCTTTTATTTTTCATTCAATAAACATGTCAGATTCCGCCCATGCCGTGATTAGCAACGTTATTACTATCGTAAGCACCGTCAACTAGTACTGCTGAAACTGAGCAAACAAATTAAAATAATATGCCTTTAATACTAAACACTGCTAATATTCTACTGCACACTTCAACTGAAATTATAAAACATTTTTGGCATGTCCCTACATCCATGGGACGAAATGGCGTAATGGATTCTGTTACGCCGCCACCACATAGATTCCAGTTTACGCCAGACGTAAAATATCCAGACGACACGTCTGGTACTGCAAACGCTACACTTCCTCCTAAGCGTGAGGATTATTGGCATACATTTCAGTCCAACTGTGGACTAAGAAGATATTGGTATGTAAAATGGAAAAGGTTTTTTTATTTATCATAAAAAAAAACAACTATTCAGTCGTAAACTTGTATTTATTTATCATAAATAACCAACTACATTAACTAACAAACTTAAAACGAAATAACGTTAAAAGTTATTAAGACTAGTATTCCCTTGAATCATCTTCTTCTTGGTTATTTCGACCATAGTGAACGGTCTGATCGATTTTTTGGGCTTGAGCAGCTGGTTTCTTTTGCACGGTAGCCTGTGAAAAAGAAATTAGTTTAAGTCGTCACCCTGTTTTTTATTTTTTTCCGTCTATGGTCATCGTCACCCTAAAATGGTCTACCGGTCAGCTATACTCAATGTACGTTTTTTCTAATTTGAATGAACATTGCACCATATGTTTTCAGTTTCATTAATTAAGTATTTAAAATGGTGACTGTATAATGGTGAAATTTGGCTCTTTAAAGAGATAAAAAATATCGAGCTAAGCTACACGATTATTACATACATTATGATTTCTTTATGTGATTGTTTAAATTCAGTCAAATCTGACAACTTTACTAACAGAAGTTAGCTTTGCCAACTTAGCCATGTACAGGTACAAAATTAAAATTAACACGGATAACGTAATGTTTTTCGAGATATGTATTTTACTTAATGATAATTTAATTATTAATTGACAGCATTGTTTTCGATATGGCAACATGATAGTTAATTTTGTCATTTTACTTTAACGCGGAATTGTGCCGGCGACGTAACCTCCTTGTTCAGTGCTCCAGAACTTTTGATGATTTTGTCTTAAATACTGAATGTATGTATCTACATCTATGTAATAACGTAATAATAATGGTCAGAAAATGTAATATTTCGTTTTTAACACGGTGGTCTTAACATTTATCTATAAACTGACTTCGCAATGTTACCTGTTGACGGTTACTTTGCTATGTTTTGCTACAACCAACGGTTTAAGTTAAGATTCACCGGTATAACTAACTTGTGCTTGTTCCTAGTATTTACAGAATGTACATCACCATTTGTACACGCATTAAATATTCGTAAATATACTGAGGGGCCAAAGTTAATATATTTATTTCTTTAAATTTTCGTAAGATTAAAGATTATAAATTGCTCCTAAGGTGATCTCTTCTACAAAATAAAGATAGTTCCAATGTCAGTCGCATTATCCCATAGCAAGATTCCCTATGAAGTTAGGTATGGAAATAACTAAAACCAACTAATCTTATTGTTTCAACACATGTATGGCCTCCAATCTTTTTAACAGTATATGCTGCAGAACTGTGTTACATATGAGGGGACCACCTACTAGGTGGTGTAATTACCTGCTAAGACATCAGGAAGTAGATGAAGTCAGTAAATAAGAAGAAAACTGAAGCAGGACATGGGCGGAAGCATTCCTCTGTAAATAAAAATCACTAACCCACCTGCTAAGCGAGGCAACTACGGCAAATGTGAGGCAAACCATGGAGCCTTTGCGTCAGTAGCGGACTTTTGATAGACTGTAATGAATATCAGAAGTCTTTCTGCCTATTTTTTGCTGTCTAATAAAAAAATAGAATTTTTTCATTCAGAAAATTTACTTTTGAAGGAATTCTTGTCCTTTTGTAATTATTAGACTATTATAGAGTAGACGTAAATGTTATCGATGGTCTATTTAAATTTAAAACCCTTAGTTCTATCATTTGCTTTACCAACAATTATATAAATATTATTCAATACCTGGAAGCCATTTTTGGGATCGGCTGTATAACGGACAATTCGAAGAGAACCATCAGGTTCGACGAGGGAATATTCGCCGCTTACAACATCCCCATCCCGATGCTCCTTGTGGTTCTGAAGGTTGCCAGTGTGTGGGTCATCTACTCCATACGCGTAATGGTAATCCGGCTTTGCCTATAATCAAATACAGATAATGTTAATTTGCCGTGTGATGGCATAAGATAAATAATACATCACCACGTTTCGCCTCATAGGTATCCTAAGAGGCGACAATGGGAATTATCAGGAATCTCATGGCTTCCGATAGGTGGTAGTATGACCCTCTTGTTTACGCCAGTCGGAAAATATCCAGACTGGCGAAGGGGAGCAACGTCAATGGTGCGAGACGTCCAGTAGTGCGATCTCCAATACGCCTGCCAAGGGTAGCGATAACGGCAAATACCTATAGAAGAGACGTTTGTCGAGACGTGGTCTTTTATGCTGTTGATGAAGAAGGAGAAAGAATATACATAAAAAGTTCGACTATTTCGAAGCATACGGATCGAAATCTATCTAGGTACGCTAAATTTATCAAAAAATTACCCTTCAAAATTATAAATTAAACCCCCATAACTAAAAATAAGATTTTGTATAATACACATCTTGTTACTCTTTTGCTAACATAGAAATTTGAATAAATGGCGAACCTAGAGGATTCGCTATCAACACGCTTTGTTTGCGATAAGCATAATATGATCACTGTAAAACATTGCCGTGGGTTTTAACTAGAGTTCTTCGATTGTTATATATTTTTATTAACGACCACGTATCTGGAACATAGAGCAACAATAGCCACGGGGGAATACCGGGAAGTAGTCATAGCAGTTTTCCCTGATACAGAAAACAAAAAAAATGACAGACAATTTTTAATGTGGAGAAATCTGCGCCACACGATCGTCTGTCTCTACGAAACTTACTTAAAACAATTGAAATAATAAACTAACAATTTCACACACACGTAGAAAATTTACAAAAGTATTGCTCTGTGACAGCCATAACTCGGATACGCTCGACCGATCTGCATATTGTATGAGGGCGAGCAGCCTGTGTTGCTTAACAAATCCAAAACAGTACGACCGTTATTATTGTAGTTATAGAAAAAATTAAATTATTTTTATCGAAAATCCTTTTCATTAATACGTAATCCTATTGTCTATTTTATCGAAGAACTATAACTTACCACATAGTCAACGGTTGTCAGGCGAGCGTATTTAGCAGTTTCCGGATTAATTTTCCCAGTATTATGATCGTAACCATAACTAGCGTGTTGTTGGGCAGCAATATTTTCTGCCGCTGGCACTTGAACTTCCACAATTTGTCCGCTGACGGGACCACTGAATCTGCTGTATGAATAGCCGCCAGGAGCGTGGCTGCACAATGTACTTGAAGCTAGAACGATGATGGAAAATACCTAGGAAAAAAACAAATTTACTGAATAATTTTATATTTATTTAATAATAAAAAAGCCCTTACCGCTCGTTTTAGTGTTGTAGATACGCTACTTGTACTATTATCTATTCTGTGAGTACGCGAGCAACCCGGGTTCGATCCCCACCGACACTAACGAAATTTTTTATTAAAATTCTAAAGTGCTGGTTTAACAAGTGCTCGCCGGTGAAGGAGAACATCGTAAGGAAACCTGATATGTATGAGAAATGAGAAAAAAATATTTCGAAGATTGTGAGGTTCGCTGAAATTGTGGCATTGGGGCAACAACGTAGCAAACATTTCCTCGCCCTAAACCCTCTCCTAAATGAGAGGAGGCCTATGCACAGCTGTAGGGTATACGTAGGCTAAGGTTTTAGCCAATTTTTTTTTTAAATTTTTATTAATAAAAAATATCAAAAACTTTGAATCAAAGAAATAGCGTAAGTAAAGTTTTTCTAAACACTGATTGCAAAAAGTACATTATCTAAAAAGTTAGAAATTGCGTCAAATGGTTAGTCTTTATCTTACAACGCCGGATGCTAAAAAGTGTGACGACCTTCACGGTCAGCAGCTCCTAAAGAAACTTACTTAATAGCAATGACAATGAAAATCGACTACCACCAATAATAATAAGTCTACAGTCTCTATAGGGTTTTCATATTAAAAATCTAACATCAAAAATCATGCAGACATAAAATGTAAAAATATCAAAAACCTAAAAATACGTAAAAATTAAATATAACAACAAAAATATAAAGAACAAGTATTGCGATTGTTACAATATTATAAGGCTTACAAATTTATAAGTGCTTCAAAACATAACTATTCAAAAAGAAATAATTTTAATGTGCTTTATCATTCCCAGTACCTTAAAAAATAAAGCCATCGCGTTGAAAAATTATTTGGATATTGTCTTCAATCACGTTTCCCCGCAGGACTGTTGTCGGTGCTACAGGCACTGTGGTTTTATAGCGGCCGTTATTCAAGAAAGTATAGGTGTAATTGCAAACTTATTCAATTCGGTTGCGTACAAACTATGAATCAATAATTTTCAATATTTGGCACTACGCCACTAAACACAATTGACATTACATTTTCACTTTTACACATTATTTGTAGAATAATCTACGTCACTGTTGAATAATTGCTCTAAATATTTTTATGTGTCTAGAATGAGCAAGGCTACCTTATTATAATTAAAATAACATCCTTTAGCGAAGGTGGTAAATGACGATAGCTTTTTATATACAAACACTTTTTAAATTTTCGTTAGTTCTTCACACCGACTCTCCATAAGGAAGACAAATAAAAAAGATGTAAGGACAATATTAAGTTAAATTTCTCTCTCTGTCTCAATGTCATCTAAACGCTTTGCATTAATAATTAACCTTAGAAGGAGTTTCTGGTGGCGAACTGATAGTGCTGAAATACATTCTAAATGTCATAACTGAATCCTACTGATTGGAGTAGCATTACCAGTGTTAGGATGTTGTCACTCCGCTGACGCATCTGCCTACCAAGAGTGGTACGTGCATCTTAAAAAAATTTGTATCTTAAAGCCACTTCATATGGCTTTAAGATACAAAATTTTTCACAAGCTTTAACTATAATATATTTGCTAGAAATTTGTTTGGGATTAAATTACAATCAAACATAGTTTGCTGAGTAGTATAAGGAAACTGATTATTTTTAATCAAAACGCAGTATTTTAACTACTGAAATATTATGCCTACTTTATACATGTTTCTAAATTGATACTACACTTGATAGTTCTTTTTTAAATTTGAAATTTATAACTTTTAACATACATCAAAAAGAACAATTTTCACAAGATGAAATCTTTTCTTACATTTGAAAATAATATCAAAGACAGTTATGATTTATGACTCTAATAACATACAAGACTAGTAAATTTGAAACGTGGTTGGGTGACCTGTGTAAATAGACTAGGGAAATTGAAGAATATTTAGAGTTTTTTGGTAAAATATTATGGAGGGACCTTTACCAATCAAAACTCATATAGCTGCCAGGTAAATAAATATTATATGATAGGCGAGGATATATCTCACGATGATCTTAACGTTAGCTTAAAATATTCTACTGTTCAAAGATGTATGATGGCAAATTAAAAGGTCATTCGAATTTCCAGGCGACTTGGATGGATTAAAAATTTTCTGCAAAACTATTTAATCTTCTTGGATTGTCAGGAAAAGTGACCTAGGCGACCTGACAAATGATGTGGATTTAGCTATGTGGGTGCCCAGCAGATTACGATTACGCCCCTCTCAGATAATGGGGTAAAGGTGACTAATATGAGATAGGTTCCTAAAACGAGATAGTTCAGTATTTGAATTCGTTTTCTTGTCGTGAGCGACAGTGGCATCGTATGGTAAGTCATTTATTTGGTCGTGTTCAGACGTGCACCATTTAGGCACCGGTAAACAGGCGAAAAATACCTCGACTTTTGTCGGGAAGGGATATAAATTTTCTTCGTTCTCAATTGCAAGGTATGTTAAATCAATAAAAATAAGTATCATTTTATTGTGTTTAACACATAACAAACATAATGGGTTAATAGTGAGTTCCTTATATGAGATAGCTACCAGAGCTCCCTATATACCCGGTTACACGATTACCCCGGATGTGTTTTGATCAACAAAACATAAGATTTCCCAAAGAGCATGCATTGTTGTGTGCATGCAAAAGCAAATACAATGTATGATGTTTGAAAAAGCTTACGAAAAATCAGCAACTAATGCAAATTGTTAATGGCTTCGTAAAAACTGCTTAGTTATTTTTTAGTATAAATAAACGCTGATTGTTATTCCAGTAAAATAAAATTCAATAGGAGTCAATAAAAGTATTTACATTAATTAATTTTATTTTTCATGTAAATGACCTCCAAAATGGAGTTGTCTAAAATGTGACATATCTCTAATAAGTAACCCTAAATTACAGAATCGGTAAGTACTATTACTAAAATATTTAGACCCATTGGATTTTTTATTGTGGCTGGTTAGGAATATACAAACCAATAACGAAAATTGGCGAGCTACATCGTGATAAAGCGGTTCAAGAAATTGAACAACGAAGCAGTATCGCGATACCTCGCGTACGGTGCAAAGAAAACCCGGGTTGACTGTTTTAATGCAATCCATCGAAAGAGGATAGCATCATTCATGTCCAGAGTTGACTTGTGTAGCAACACTATTGTGCGTAGTTTGGCAGATAGGCAGATACAGACTGCAATGTACAGATGCTGGGTGAAAGTTGCTGGGTGACGATAGACTTCTGAAAATATTGCAACATGTCTATTCCTGATATATTATATCATTGATTTTTTCTTGTAAATATGGATCTCTGTGTCCGCAATTATTATTATTATTATAGTTAGTATTATGTCAAACCATAATATTGTGCCATTATCTAATTATCTACCTAAAAACGTCAATCAGAGATTTGAAAGGTGTTTTTGTTACGGCCCTGAGTTGCCCAGGCGTAGGTCAACTGGATTGGGGCCCATAGCAATTCAAATCGGCGGACAACGCCTGGGGAGAGCCCAATGGCTTATGGAAAATAATTGTATATAGGCTGCCAACTCAAAAAAAAGTGGGAACTTACCTAGTTCAGGAGTAGGGTGTACCACAAGGCGTCGTCAGCGTGGTGTGAAGGTAGATTGAGTATGTATGTGATAGAACGGTGTGTAAATGTGGTAGCTGACGTCACCAAGGCAGACCGGAACCCGCCGTAGCTGCACTGCTCCAAAAAGCGCCTCTCTGCTGGCACCGAACTCCAGTCTCACTTCACTTAGCACAAAACTACGGTCTAAGTTGAGATAGTCAAGGTTTAGAGTTTAATCGAATAAGTGAATGCACTTCGTACTATATCGAATGCCACGCAAGCTACAACTCAATGTCAATTACTGTTCGAATTACTTAGTTCGATATTAAAATGCCGCCTATACCATCCCTCGACACAAATTGGT
>DWHP01009754.1:0-10093 GCA_018247895.1 Parnassius honrathi | reverse complement strand
CTATTATTTAATATAATCTATATTTAGGTTCTTAACCTATGCTTCGGTGTCATCTTTTTTTATTTCGGACACTTTTCGGCCCAACAGCCCCAAGTTGTCATCGTAGCTGCCACGATAACCGCCGAAATATCCGTTGTAACCCTGGTAAGGCCGATCGAAACCGGGCCTGTACTGGTTATATCCGGGCCTGTAACCCTGATAGCCGGTTGACTGATAGTTATAGCCTGGTCTACCGTCGTAGCCCGGTCTGTAGTTGGGACGATTACCTAAAAAAATACATTAAATGTTATAAAAAACTTGTGCCCCTACACGCATACTCCAGGCCTATTTTGTGTTATTGAGCAGTTCAGGATTCAGTCTTATTCAATTAATTTTTATTAAGAAAGGATTTTACAAAGTACAGTTTTAACAAAAACCTTTTTTTTAAATAAGCTTAAAGTGCTACTCATTTAGTTGAGATATTAGATTGAAATTAATTTTTAACATATATAGTTTAAGAACTAGAATAAATATGTTTCGTGTTTTTATTTAACACAAATTAATAAACCAAGAATTTAACGAGCTTTTTAATAGAAGAATAGACTTAACTACTATCACCTACTTATAGTTAAATATTAGGTACTTCTTAAGAATACATACATTCTATTATTAAATTTTATCAATATAATAATATATTGCACTGTATGCATTCATTTTTAATAAAGAAAGTTTAGAATCTATATCTTACATATTAAAATATATTATATTTAATATTTAGATGTTATATTGTCTATATCAAATATTCTTGCAAGTAAAAGCTATTCGACATCTATTACCAAATTAATGCAGCAGGTTAATAAAGTGCATTAAGCGCAATAATTTACGTTCGAGTGAACTTACTGTCACTAAATAGTGTTTTGAGTAGGAGAAGGAATAAGTACACACCTCCGTAAGCTCCACCAACGTAGTCCGGGTATCCGCCGTAACCGCCTGCTTGTTGTAGATTAAATTAAATGAGACCAGATAGCTTTCGTGTCATGACGTTTATAATTTTAAAGTGCTTTGTTTTATATTCACGTAATAATTACTTAAGTTAGGTATACCTGGGTGGTCTGAAAAGTTTGCGATCTAATTAAGATACAAGACATTTTTTCTTAAAATTTATTTTTATTTTTCCACGTAGTCTTCTTGTAACTCAACACATTTCTCTCGGCGGTGCTCCCATCTCCCTGATGATCGCCACACACGGTCAGTTAAAATGATCAGTTGAACTGACGTACATCCAAAATTTAACCGTGAATGTGAAATCTTTAGTTGAAATTTTTAACTAACGGCAACCCACGGATTTTTTGGGCGTACTGTCGGTTGAAACTGCTCAGTCGAACTAACGTGCATCCAAATATTTATCGTGAGTGTGAAATCTACGTTGAAATTTTTTACAGATAGCAATCCACAGTTTTCCGGGTGCACCGCAATCCGCTGGCTTCAGTTCGTCTATATTATTGATAAGCACTTAATTTCTTAGTAGCTACTTACATTATTTCTATGCTGTTTAGAGTTTTAATTATTTTATATATTTAGAGAATTTCGTTTGAAGGAGGATGGAGACTAAAGTGACTGTGATGATGTTAGCTTCTTTATGTTTGGCTCAGAAGGTGGATAAAAAAGATCTCAGTGATGCTACGCACAATCATCGTGTTAGAACTCATTTAAAAAAAAGTCACGAGGATCTAGATGACTGTGATGATATCACTTAGTTGATGGTAGACTCCGAAGGGGCGTTTAGGATCTCAGTGACGTCAGTCCATAGAACGATTGTGTTTGGACTCGTTTGAAAGGGCTCATAAAGTTCTAGGTAACTATGATAATCTCACATTCCTGATGGCGGACTCAATATCGGGGTAAAAAAATCTTAATTATGCCACTACGTAGAACCATTGTTTTTAGACTCATTTAAATACCAAGGTGCCTGTGACAATCTCACCTACCTGATGATGGTAGACTCCGGAGGTGAGTACAGGAATTCTGTGACGGCACTAGATAGGATGATCGTGTTTGACCTTATTTGAAAGGGCTCAAAGACCTAGGTGACTATTATAATTTCACCTTTCTGATGGTGCAATTCGAAGGTGGATATAGGACTGAACGGCACTAGATAGGACGATCGTGTTTGACCTCTTTTGAACGAGCTCATAAAGACCTAGGTTACTGTTATGATCTCACCTTTCTGATGGTGCAATACGAAGATGGATATAAGATCTCAGTGACGCCACTAGATAGGACAATCGTGTTTGAACTCATTTTAAATCGAGGCTCAAAAAAACCTGGGTGACAGTTATGATTTTACCTTTCTGATGGTGCAATCCGAAGTGACTATAGGATTTCAGTGACGGCAATATTTCTATATTTTCATTATTTTTAATTACTAGGAGTCATGCAGTTTTATCTAAACTAAACATTAAAATTTATGCACCCCTCCCCCCTCAAAGGCCCCCCTTTGAGGGGGAGAAAACAAGAAAAATAAAGAAAACCAAAGTAAATATAGTGTGCCTAAATGTGTTATGTAACTTAATATACTTTTTTGACTTAATCCGTTTGAACTGATATCAGGTCAACTAATGACTTTAACTGATCGTGTGTGGCGACCAAGTTGTTGACCAAGGGCGCGTTTTCCTCTGCAAAATAATTGTTCACGAAGGTGATTGCCTCTTCATTTGAGGGTAATTTCTGTCCTCCGAGCGCAATTTTTAGATGAGAGAACAAAGGGAAGTCGCTTGGGGCTAGATCTGCTGAGTAATTCGGATGGTCAAGCATGAACCGTAATTTGTGGATTTTGACATGGCAACCGCTGATGTGTGAGATGCCGCGTTGTCGTGGTGAAACAGGATGTTCTTTTACTGCAAATGTGGTGTTTTTCCGCAATCTCTGCCTTCAGTTTGTCAAGTACTGATGCGTAAGTAGTATGCTCCTGTAAAGGTTTATCATTTTTGAAAATAATCAATTAAGATAACTCCATGACTTCCCAAAACATAGTCGCCGTTACTTTCTCAGCCGAAAAAATAGTTTTTGCTCTTTTGGAGCCGGGTCACCATTTGCAGTCCACTGTTTTGACTGTGTTTCTGTTGTGAGCGTATAATGGCGTATCCAAGTCATCTATAATAATTAATCGGCGCCGAAACTCGGATTTATTGTGCCTAAACTGCGCCAACAGAGCGTTGGAAATGTTCATTCGAACATATTTTTGGTCTGACGTGAGCAAACGCGGTACCCAACGCGCTGACAACTTTCTCATGCCTAAAGCTTGATTTAATATGTGGCAAACACGTTCTTGGACATTTTCATGCCTTTGCTTTTTCTCTAACTTTAATTCGGCGGTCGTCTAGCACCATTCGATGGACTTTAGCGATGTTATCGTCAGTAGTTGCAGTTTTTGGACGTCCCGAAAGTTCATCGTCTCCAAGCTTTCACGGCCACGTTTAAATTCAGATGCTCAAAATTTCACTGTGGTAATTGATGATGTAGAGTCCTCACATACAGAGTCCAACTCATCTTTGCGTAGGCGTATTGCCTTTCAAAAACAAAAATTTAATGACTGCCCGATACTCAATTTTTCACAAAAACGCTCTCATCGACACACTCAAACGACTGTCAAATAATAAATACGCGTCCAAATTGGCTGAAATTTCGGTGCATTCTCGTAACTGTCACAAGATGCACAACTAAATTCACTAGCTTTTATGACAAGTGCTGCCATATTCACGTTGAGGTCGGAAACTTTTAAGACCACCCTGGTATATCGAACGTATTTGTGGACACCTTTCTGTTCGTATGTGTGGTGAAGTGTAATGAGGAGTAGCTGTTCCCCGTAAACTTATCACGATAGTGGTGACAAACGAGCACACTGTTCACCTGTTGGTAAGTGGTTGCTGTGGCCAGTTGATGGCTGAGAAATTTAAATCCAAGGGCAGACTGGCTGTTTGCCAGCTATAAAACAATTCATTGGTCAATGTAGCAGCGGAATTTTCCATACAGTCTAGAGATGCGGAGCGACGTCTAAGGTAAAAGAACACTAAAAGTAATTTGTTTCTTCCCTGTTACATAACTCTTTGAAATTTCGAAGTGGCTTGTTACATTATTTTGCCTACTACTGCCTGTTACAGCTATTCTCAATTAGAATCAAAATGCAAATGAGTTGTAACCCGGGAGGACTAAGATGGAATACCTCGTTTCCAGTAAAAAGGGTCTCCGGTTCTCTACACTCACCATATGAAACACAGCAGCGTTAAGATGCTGTTTTACGCCGATATTCACGATTTCCTAGATTTTAATTATTTTGCGCGGAACCCTAATTCTTTTTCTAAAGTAAATGTGTTTTAAGTTATATAAATATAGCATCAGCTATCTGCTAGTGATTAGCCGGTATAGACAAAGAGACAGACTTACAAAAATATATATATGATATAGATATGGCATAATTACTGCTTCGTACACGCTTGGCAGGATGATTGGCAATCGAAGTGCCAGGGGCCTCGTATCTTTGACTCCGCTCTTGTCACCGTAACGGGAATTTTATACTTGACATTGTGGTTAAATGCGAGATAGTTATATCCCATCTGTTGATCATAATATTTTTTTAGACCTTTCCTTAAGTCTCCTCTTATGAAACCTATGAGACAAAATGAAATCGTAGTTTCTCTAAAGCCTTCACTACACTGTAACAATTACAGTATTGCTGACTGAGGGATTAAATATAAACTTTTTAAAATTGACATCATATCAGACAAAACTCATGATAGGTTTTTGAACGTGGCTACGTTTTCAAAATTTTGTCGCCCCCCAAATTCTGTCGGTCTCGTAGTCTATCTTCGATCTCTGTCTATTCGTATAATATTTCATAAACTATTTTGCTTACCTTGATAGCCACCGGGGTAACTGCCTTGATTAGGATATCCTACTCCGGAACCTCCGTAGCCGGGATTATAACTTCCGCCGTAACCTCCATTATTGTATCCTGTGTTATATCCTCCTGGATAACCTCCAAATCCTCCCGAGTAATTTGGATAGCCGGGTCTTAGCAAGCCATAGCCACCTGAAGTTCTTCTTTGGGCATCGCTAAAGTCATTGTTAGGTTCTAGATTACCCTGCGCGACACTCACTCCCAGAATGCAAAATAAAAATATGTTCTGAAAGTAAAATAGACAAAAATGAAAAATAATATTTTTTTATTGTTTAAATAGAATGGGGCTTACCATCAAGCACACAGTCCGCTTGATGGCGAGTGGATACTGTGGCCCATAAACATATAGGTACATTTTATCAAAATGCAGATGAGGTCTCCGGTTCTCTACACTTACCACACGAACTAATTTATCCTGGTATTCTATGGTCCCACCCCGGTTGAACCAACCCATTCCTTCCACAACCATAATATAGCAGCGTGGCTCTTCCACGTAAAAAAGTAACGCCTTCAAAGACGAAGAATTATGGTTTGAAAATTATGGTGCGCTGTAGTTCTGTTGCTGTAGGCATTACGAATGACGATCTATTGGTTGGAATATCAAACAAAGGGGGAAGACCCGCCAATGTCTGATTGTCCGATCGTCGAAAGGGGTAATTCCTGCGCACACTGAAGTGCATCCTATGGAATAAGGAGATGCTGGCTTCTCTGTGTCTGTGCTCTAACCGAATCAGGGTTAGTTTAGCATTATATATTTTTCTCTTATTTTAAGCCTGTGCTTGATTACAATCCCACCTGGTGGTGGTGATGAAGCCTAGATATGTAACAATAGCCTAAGATTTATAATATATGGGATTATAATAAAGCGTAACGAAAATGAAATGCTGAAAGCAAACGTGCTCAAAACATTATTCAAACCATAGTTTAAAGGATAAATTTGCAAAAAAATTACTGGCGACTTTTCTAAATCTTCTTTTACTTCTCCACATTTTGGCATTATGTATCCTTAAAAGCCAGACAGTTACTTCTGGTTATTATTAAAAATTATATGTGATACTCTCTTAATATTAAATAGTTTATTATGTTATAATATTTATATTAATGTTTTATCGATAAATAAATAAAGTGAATATGCATTCGAAATTATAAAGTAAGGAAGGAAGTTCCCCAATGATTAAAAATATACATCTGTTTGTTCACATCTAGATAATTCAAGCCGAAGATCTCAACTAAAACAAATATGTCCTAAAAACGTTAATGCTGTATACACATACGTATATTGGGGTTTTTCGTTTCGTAAACATGGATAACAAAAAGTAGTTCAAGGTACTCAAGCTTGAGGCAGTAGGTGACGTCAGACACGTTAACTTTAATTTCTTACTCGCACAAAACTTATGCACATGAATTAATCTTTGATTTCAACACTTTTTCCTGATTGTTATGTCTTTTTGACCAATTTTCGACTGCGGTAACAAGTTCCAAAAAAAAAGGAAATTTAAATAGCGTAGAGGATATTTTAATGCTAGTTCCGCACTTTTGTACTAACCTGCATCCGACAAAAGGAAAATGCGATAGATAAGATCGGAAGGAATAGTAGGATGCGGTATCACAAACAAAGGGATAATCACAAAATACGTAATTTGATTCGAAAACTTATAAAGTGTGTTTTTTCACAAATGCTAACTCTTGTTGAGATCTGAATCCAGGACCAACGATGTAGTTAACAGGTCTCTTTGTTTTTTGTTCCAGAAATAAATTGAAATTACGCAAACTTGGAGGAAATGATTCCTTTTTTTTGTTATTATAAATAAGGTATTAAATATATTAATTATCTACACGATTATTTTAATAGGAGGCTGCATTACAGCATCAGTAGGCTAATAGAATTTTAAAAATACTACGTTCGAATTTGCCATTCGCCGATATTCGACAGGTATCACTCCCAATACATGTTTTTGAAGCCCAATTGGAGTGATCAACGGATGTATTATTATATTAAAAGCGTTGCTAGTATTCTTTAGTAAAGTATTAAAATTAAAAAAAAAAACTAGCAACTATGTATGTAATTTTTTTTAATTAGTTAATTTATACGCGGCAGAGCCACGCTGCGGCTATATTATGGTTGTAGCACGAATGGGTCGGCTCGACCGGAATGGGACCACGCTCTCGCAAAATACCAGCGTAAAATAGCAGCTTAATACTGCTGTTTCGGTTGGCGAGTGCAGAGAACCGGAGACCCTTTTTACTGGAAACGAGACATTTTAATTCCTAATCGAGGATAAATGTAGATAGATATCTACAGGCCACAGCATCCACTTACCATCAGGTAGACTGTGCACCCGTTTGTCACCTTTAGTCTATAAAAAAAGTATAATGTAAGTTGACGTTAGAGCCAGCCACGAGATCACGGAGTCTCACATAACTACGTAGTACTAATATTTATTCTGCGACGTTGCTTTGTATCTAAAGTACATTGAGTACATATTAATTTAAAATAAGCATTGTAATTTTTCGCTTAATTCAGTCTTGTTTTCATTGTAGTGTTTGCTAAAAATGGTTATTGTTTTTGTAAGTTGTCCTTTTTCCGGAGAATTAAAGAAAATTGTAAGCTAAAGTTCCAGCGCACAATTTCTACAATTTTGATATGAGAATTTATTTTTTCTTACTTTCTTGTTCCTTTTTAATTCAATGCTATTATACGTAATACTTTAAAATTATAAAGAAATTTGCAGTAAGTACAACAGAAGTATTAGTTATTATATTATGATTTAAAAGCTTTAATTTATTTCTCCAGAATCTTAAGAATCCACTGCTGAACAAAGACCTCTTTTATAGATTACCTTGTAGGATATTTGCCATAATTGCCACGCTTGGCAGGCAACCGGTTGGCAACCACACTTTATTTTTTAGTTCTTATTAGGAAGACATTGCTGTCCACTTCCTGGTTTATTTCCTTCTGTCGCCACTTACAGCACCTGCGGGACGATATGGGGGGTGTGGGTGGGGGTGGATATTCTTACACTATCGGTTAAATGAAAATATAAATTACAAATGACTTTAACAAATATCAAATCCTTTGATCCTTGATCGTAATAAATATGAAATCTATAACGGCTGTTTGTGAAACGCTTCCGAAAAAGAAGACAGACGACAGTACTAACGATACCTTTTATGATGAGACCAAATAAAATTCGATCCCGACGAAAAAAAATCATTTTTTTTTCAACATTTAATTAGCTTTATTCACGCTCTATCATGTTAGTACAGCTATATGAAACGATAATATCATAAAAAAATATGAATTTTTTTTAATGATGTTATCGTTTATTTTTTTCGAAATTTCATTAAAATTCATCATTCGTTGATTATTTTTTAAAGTTATTTCGATTTCGCGTCATTTCACATATTTTTTCGTGTGTATTATCACATTACAATATGAAACGAGGTGTTAAAGGAAATAGGATTGCGGTGATCGCCTTGCACAAAGTGGGTATGGAACCGTCGGTCATATTCCAAACACTTCAAAACCTTGGTGTCAGCCGTATGTTCGTATATCGTACTATCAACAGTTACAACAACACTTGCTCTACCGAAGATCATAAAAGATAGAGGCGGCCGCGTGCTATTAGTACTACAAAGGCTGTTAATGCTGTTAAGGCCAGAATTCATCGAAATCCTATTAGGAAGCAAACATCTTATCGCAAGAAATGATGATTCCCGCTAGGGCTCTGTCGCGTATTACAAAACAAGACTTGAAGTTCGGTGCTTATCGTCGATATACAGGACATGCCCTAAATCAATATTTACAATAAAAGAGAGTGGATCGATCAAAACGCCTTCTGTCGCGATACGCAGGTGAAGGGCACAGAAATATCCTCTTTACCGATTTAAAAATTTTCATGATTGAAGAGCACTATAATAAGCAAAATGATAAAGTGTACGCTCATAGTTCTAAAGAAGCTGCTCAAGTGGTTGGAAAGGTAAAATGTGATCATCATACTGCGTCAGTGATGGTTTGGTGGGGCGTGTCTTATCAAGGTGTCAAAAGCAAAAGCTATATATTTGTGAAAAAGAGTGAAAACTTCGTCCAAAGTGTATCAAGAGACAGTCACACGGTCCAACGTGTGAAACCTCCCAGCAGTACACTTGCACACTTTGCAGCTAGTCACAAGGCACGAACTACCCAAGCCTGGTTTGAAACCAACGTTCCGGACTTTATAAGAGCTGAAGACTGGCCCTCATCTAGCCCAAACCTCAACCCAAATTACGGTCAATTTTAGAGAACATGGCTTGCTCTAAATGACATTGAGTCTCTTAAAAAATCTCTGGAGCAAGCAGTGGCGGAATTTCCGATGGAAGCGGTGCGAAAATCCATAGATTCGTGGCCAGACAGATCAAAGGCTTGTATAAAAGACAAAGGAAAAATATTGTTTTCATTTTTTGTTGAAACTTTAATAAATATTTACATATACGTTTTAGTAATATTACATTACTTCATTAAAAAAATGGATTTTTATTTGTAACGGAAGTTATGGCCAGACTAGGTCCGCCATGGACTCCTAAACTACTTAACCGATAATCAAATTTGCACACCGTGTGCAGTCTGGTCCAACTTGAGAAATAGGATAGTTTTTTTTGTCCATGAGTGACCCGATTTTTTTGCGAATTCCAGGATTTTTAATAGGATATGCCAAAGGGTCGTCGAAAAGGGCAATACAACGTCTGCCTGGCAAGCTAGTACATAATATAGATAAGTGTAGTGCAGCCCCCCATTAGATGGAGTATGGATGACCTGGTAAAAAATGCACGAAATCGATAGGTGCTGGTGGCTCAGGAGCTCCGGACCGTGTTTCGTGGCGTTCTTTGGGGGAGGTCGTTCAACAGTGAACTTGTGAGGGGACTATGATGATGATGATACATTATACATTAAAATAATTAAACATTGCTGCTGAAAAATAGTTATATAGGAACTGAGTTTAACATGAAATGTTTTTTTTCACAGAGAATATGTTTGTTAATAATAGGGATTCGTATATAAAATTTAACAAAATGTCTCGTTTTTCGTAAACCTCCTTAAGATAATAAAAATATTTTAAAATTTTTATGGATCTAATTTAAATTTTTTACGCGTAAATATATTATTTAATTAATCAAGTT
>DWHP01009753.1:0-10093 GCA_018247895.1 Parnassius honrathi | reverse complement strand
TAAGTCTCATAAGTGAATGTAAAATTCTTGAGATAATAAATTTCTTAAACCAGAATTATTAAAACATGACTAAGTAAATAATGCTATATCTAAATAACTAAATTGGTGTAATGTTAATAATTTGCATTTAAATGGCACTAAAACTAAATGTATGATATTCATAACTCCAAAAGTCAAACATCTAAATACCAATGTAATTTTAAATTTGGAGGAGCTGAGTCTTGAAGATATTGGCATTTTTCTTGGAATCGCACTAAACGCGAAGCTTCTCCGTATATCAAAACTAGCAAGCAGACTTAGTTCTGCAGCATATGCTGTAAAAAACATTAGAACTCTTATCAGTGTTGAAACAGCGAGACCAGTTTACTTTAGCTATTTCCATAGCATAATGTCGTATGGTATTTTGCAATGGGTCCCCATAGCGACGCGACTGACACTGAAATTATATTTGTTTTACCCAAGAGGGCCATAAGAGCAATTGATGGTTTAAAACCTAAAGAGTCATTAATACAAAAAAATAAGTAAATTAATATATTAATAATCGATAAAATAAAAACGGCCTCTCAATACATTTACGAAAATGTGACGTACGTACACAAAAATAATAGTAGTTTTACAAAAATAGTAGTAAATTAGTAGTATCATTTACTTAACTCCACCGAGTCAGTAATTCATTCTTGGGGCGATGTATACGCTTTTACAATAAAATCCCATAGAACAAATTTGACTCCACGAGGCTCAAAAACTTTATTAAACTAAGTTTGTATTGAAAGGTTTATTATAATATTAAGGAATTTATAGATGATAATAACTCCTGGGAAAGGTGATCGCTACCAAGCTATTTCTAATTTGTTTTGTGTTGATTAATTGTGTAACATACATGATTGTAAGCTATTATTGAAAAAAAGTCCCGCTGGGTTTCTCGCTGATTATTCCCAGGACAGAGGCTTTTTTCCGAACCTGCGGTTTAAAACCAAGTGACTTTCAGTAAGTAATATTTATAATCTACGAGTATGTTGCATAAAAAGTTTCTTTTCGTGTTTCAATGCTGCTATGTTTCATACGGTATGTGTGGAGAACCGGAGGTCCTATTTCTTCAAACGAGGCATTCCGTTTTCGTCTGGAGTGACAACGCAACTGTATTGAGTTTTTATCGCAGGTAAATGTAGGCGTTTATGGGTCATATCATCTACTTACTATCAGGTGGACTGTGTGCACGATTGTCACCTTTATTCCATAAAAAAATCTGGTCCTATTCCGGATATCATCATTACGAATTCTATCGCGTAGTAAAATCAATTTACGCTCATAGTTTGTTTATATTTACTTACAAACGGCACACGATTATAAAATCAGTCTTCGTTAGATAATATAGTCTCAATCTTGCTCTTGTAATAAATCAATCGACTTGTTCACGTCCCTATTTACACTGCAGACGCAAGATTCTTCAAGAGTTCTGTTTTGGTTAAGCATCATTCCGTAACATATCAAGATAAGGATATATCCATATAGGCATGCATATAGGTTTGTATGTTGCAACTTCACGTACGGCACTTACTAATTAATTTGTACTTACCCATAGCCATTAACATAATTTTCATCGATTATACAAATTACTTGTAATGTTTAGATCTAATTTCTTAGAGAAAACGACTGATACGTGGAGTTCTCATTTTTAATAAATTTATGTATTACCTGAACCTATATCAGGACCCAAGTATAATAATAAACCTAAATGTAACATTCTACGTATTTATTTAACTGAGATTTCATCGCTGCTGAAAGGGCTACTGTATAATGCAATAATTTTGAGTGATGATTTAGCCCATCTGAGAACAAATAAAAATCAGAATAGAATTCAACAGGAAATTTTTATTTTGTTGTAAAAAATAGATAATACTCGCTAAAAGTCAATTTTGTATTTACCAATTGGCTCAGAAAATTCCTCTGGCTTAGAAAAAACCACTAATAAATTAATATTATAAAATTCAACAATTATTTTGTACAATCATTTACTAATTCTAAAAAATTAAATCATCACCTAATTCGTCTTCACTTTCCTTCCGCCAAGACGAGCCAACTAAACCAAAACGTAGCACTACCTACATTTTCTCGAAGCGCTTCATCGTTTCTTTAACCCTCATAACTTGGCTCATAACATGAGCGTAAGGTGAAGATTTACACTGTTCATTTGTTTTTCGGTTATACAATAATCCTATTAGAGAAAAACTAAAAAGAAAAATAATAATTTCCAACTTAGCCTTACCAATTAATAACCAACTTAACATCCATGTTGTCCCACGACGGCGCCGAAATGAACAGGCAGGGGGCAGCATCGCCAGCAGCAGTAGCCCACCTCACCAGCAGCCATCATCTACAGCTTTGGCAGCCGGCAGTAACGAAGCGGACAAGCCACATATCTTGTCTATGGTGTAGGTTTTGTGAAGTTAGGGCTTGTAGGTTTTGTGAAGTTAGGGCGTTACGGTGTGTAGAGATAGAAGCTTGGCTACGCATGAGATCTGATAGCTTTTTGATAGTGCGAGCCATAGGGTCCAGTCGTGGCAACATTTTACATGAAAATGTTTTTGGTGGCATTCATGTATTACTTAATATTAAAATAACCCTTTATACCTATAAAGTTTTTGTTAATTAAAAATTTTAAAATTGTTTATTTTACAACATTTTTAATTAACAAAATATATTTTTTTCGGGGAATCTGTTGTGGAAACGTACACACACTGTCGGCCTTCATCTACATACGTAACCTTTGTCGACACATTCTCAATGTTCACAACACAGAAATCGTAATAAATTATTACGATTTCTGTGGTTCATAACGTTATTCGAACGATAAATTCGACACTTCCTTTTGAAAATTACTCGCCGGCCCGGTGATGAAACAAGTTGCAGGAATCAAAGATTTAGATAATTATTTAATATTTTCAACCAAACGAAACACAACAGTATAAAGCTTCTATTTCACGCCGGTATTGGGTAAAAGCGTGCTCATTCTCCATTCGTGCTACAGTCATAATATAGCTGCTGCTTAGTTCTACCACGTATAAACCAACTCGGCTGGACAGAGCTCGAGAGATAATTGATAGAATCAGGCGTTACTTTGCAGAAATCCATTATAATAAAGATATTAATAGTTACTTTGCAACCACTCGCTCAATTAAATAAAATAATGTGCCTTACCTAGTTTGAAGAGTAACTATTGATATCTTTATTAGAGCTCGAGAGATTACGACACAACATCTTCTTGCCACGTACACCTCAACACTTGAAAACAGGTGTTGAAACCACCCGCACTGGTTTCAACTGCCAGTGATGACATATGAATCTGTGGTGTAGTCCATCACTGTCGGCCGTGAGGAAACTCAAGTTCACTCAGCGAGCTTTGGAGAGTGCTTTCCTTCGTATTAGAACCAAAGTAACCGACATAGCTCAACGGATCAGCAAACTGAAGCTATGAAGTATACATGCAGACCGATGGGGGACAAAGTTTTTTGAGTAGCTTTGTATTAGTAAGTAAAGTCTACGGCTCGCAACCTGGTAAGAGATTCAAGAAGTCGATAAATGCAGATGGCTCAGGGCCGTGCTTTATGGTATTTCTTGGGGGAAGCTTATGTTCAGCAATAAGCTTGTGATGAACTGTCATTATGATGATGACGATGATAATGATGATAAGGCTTATAAACAATAAATCGACCATGGATTTTAAAGGTCAGACTGTAATAACCTCAATTAGTTTTGCGTATCATTAGGGTCTGAACCAACATAAATGTTTTTCTTTGAGTGACTAAGACTAATTATATTCTAAAAAATAAAAAATAAATATAGTTGCTCTTTCTAAACATAATAAGTCGTAATTTCTCTTACTTATATTATAGTTTTGAATTCGTAATTTCTCTTATTTGTATTATACTTCTGAATTTATCAACATACTCATAAACTTTTGTAATGTTTTGTATTTTATGAGTTTATAACCTGAATTCAATAAACAGTATTGTTCTGAATTAATGGCACAATTTAAATTAATATGACATTTTTGTATTCCTGAAATAAGACCTCCTTTGCATATTTGATTAATTTAAGAATTAATGTGTATTATTTTTATTACTGTTATGATTATGAGAAGATTATGAGAACCTGAGTTCAACTGTACCGAAATACTAAAATTATTTATTTCTATTATAACACTTACTTGGCATTTAAGAAACATGTGAAATGTGTGTTTTAAAAAACTGTGAAACGTGAACTTCATTAATCTGATTAAGAAGGACATTGAGTCCTTTCTGTGTTGTGCTGTCAGTTATCTTTTTTATAAAACTGAAATGACAAATGAACTACAATTCACCTAATGTTAGTCGGCTGCTGCAGCCCTTAGGCAACTGTATCTAACGTCAAAAAAGAAGACTAAAGTAGTTTTGAAACCTTTGAGAACTAAGATGTAATGCTATACATCTTCACAGCCTGTGCACATTATTCTGGCTCCCTATACCGAAATAGTTCTTACGTAGTCGGACCAAGACGGACTCCTCAACAGAAAGGAAATCCCCGTTATCTTGGAATATGTTGAAATTGCTTTTGCATATGTGTAAACTGCTTCTAAAAAATCACATGGAATGTACAACTACAGCATCTATCCCAAACTCTTACTTCCGTCATCTTAATGTATATGATTACTAGCTGTGCCTCGCGGTTCCACTTTGTATAACTTGAGAAATTACTGGGTGATTGATTGATTTAAAATACATCTGTGTAGACATTATTTTTAGTAACATTTTCATGTGGTATTAACATGATGTAATAATATGGATCTTTCAGCTCTCATCGGGCGGCTAGCGTTCGCGCGTTGAGGCAACTCTTGAATTATTTAGATTTTTTAGTATATCTTATACTATGCGTCGAAATATAATGCTTCAAAGAGAAAAGTTTATCTTCATAAAATTGTCTCGATTATGAAGTAGCTTTCGTTCTTAAGGATTAATATACCCAACAATAACACTTATAAATCATTTTTTTTGTTTGATTAATATTTTTTGTTACAAAATGCCTTAATGCCGCTTACGTATAAAAAATAAGCATATGTTATTGCGGACTTTTTTTAGATGGAGTAAAGATCAATATTTTTTGTAGAACATAGTATAATTTACGTGTCACTAGCAATGACGCCAGCGTACGCGGATAAAGCAGTTCGCGAGCGCTTTTTCTTCCGACTTGCTTAACAAAAATCAATATTTTAGGCTAGCTGAGAGGAATAGCCTAAGCTAGATGGCCTTAATACTATTCCTCGTGAATCTGGCTATCATACACAAAAATAATTTTTCAAATGGTTTCAAGTAGTTCCTGAGATTAGCGTACTTAAACATAAAAGAAAACAAAAAGAAAATAATTTTATAATTATTATATATTATAAAGATACACTAGCAGTAGTTTGTTACCATAAATTATAAATTTTGCAAACGTTTTTCACGTCGAAATCAGTAAAGTATGCACGAAACATCTGGGCAACATAGGGCGTTTCGATAATGTATTTTATGAATATTGTGTTTTTAATTTAAGGTAGCTGTTAGCCAATATTTGAAATAATTCTGCGGGTTATAGAATATGTATAACAAACCAATACAGGTATGAAAATATTATTCATAAATATATGTAGCCTGACCATATAGTGGCGGTGTAAGAATATTTTTACACCGCCATATCGGCGGCAAGGAGCGACGGAGGGAAACTGAACCAGGAGATGCGCGGCAGCATCTTCCTGATAACAGATGTATAAAAGATAGAAAAACATCGGTTCTCAACCCTGGCTTGTCAATCCCGACCACTTTGACAAATATCCCTCCTACGAGGCAATCTATGGGGGAGACCGATGTTCAGTTGTGGACTATTGATAGGCTGTAATTAATTAATAACCAAGCTAACTAATTAGTGAGATTACAAATGGTTGGTTATTATCACAAGAGCAGAAATCTAAGTTTCCGGAAGTTATACAAAATCTTTATATCTTTACATATTCTTTTCGACAATATGAAAGTTTTGCAACAGTGGCCGTTTTTGTTTATTGCAAGCTTTTGATCATAATATCATAAACGATTTCAAGTTCAAATTTTTTAATCAAAATTTTTTGCATAATGTGTAACGTTTTTATTTTCAATGGGAATATTGCAATATTGACAAATGCCAAATGTTTTCAATCAAAGTAAGGAAAGGGCTTAGCTTGAAGCACGATTTTCAGAATAATCGAATCAGACTTTTTGGGGGAATATTTTAACCATTTTATACATTTTTTTCTTTATTATCCTAACCTAACCTATTTTAAAGCGCTTGGCAAACAGTTTAACCGCAACACTAGACGTCTCGTACTTTTGACCCAGCCTTCCATCAAGGGTCCGGATAATAATATTCTGGCATATTCCTAAAGAATGGGACCGTCATATCGAGCTTGTCACCATCCAGATGAGTCACTTGGGGATGTCATTTCGGGTTATTTGGAGCTTTATTACTCTGAGTACTTGCAGCGTACAACGCGCTCGCTCTGAACTACGGTCTCGTGGATCGGAAACAGCATTATTATATGTACGTGCCGGAAGTCGTGCTCGAACACGACCGCGCCAGGCTCTACTGGGATCGGGCTATAATCGTAGCCAGGACTATTCTTGCGAATAGGCCTAACATTGTGTTGATATACCGGGCACCGTTAAGGATGTTTTTAGTCGACATTACCATTCCGTATGACGAAAACCTCGTAAAAGTCAAAGCAGATAAGAAATCAAAACATCTGGCCCTGGCTCACGAGGTGACCGACATGTGGGTTACACCCACACTACGAAATGGGTTGATGGAGATACTTTTTCCCTATCACCACACGTCACTGCATATAACGCGGGAATACATTTGTTGTGGTGGGACAGTCCTGTAGAATTTGGGACAATTGCTTCTCATAGCTGCTATTTGACATTTTAGATAACTTTTTTTTTATAAAATTGTTTATATCGTATATTTTTTTGTTTAATCAAATGGAGAAATTCAAAAATCTTAAAAATGGCAACGAAACCGTATATTTTCATTTACTACGCTTTTGACAAGCGGTTTAACTCGATCTCGACAAAAAATGACTTATAATTCGATGTGTTCATTGTTATTTTTACAAACCTCTTTCAACTGTCTACTATTTTATTAAAGCACAATAAATGTTCTCCGAAATGCGAAATAAAAAATAACGGTAGGCCATAAAGCGTCTATTGACAGTATACGGATGCGTGAGCTGAGTTAAGATTTTACCATTTTGCAATCGGGAGCGAATTCGTAGAATTTTTCGCGATACCTATATTTAATTTTTAAATGAATACTGCAAATATGAACCGTAGCTTGTAAATAAGACGTTTAATATTTTGCCAGCACTTTTTTTTAATTTGGTACCTAAGAAATGGTATGACGGTAAGTCCCACCGTTTGCATTTTATGCCTGGGACTCAGTTTCTTATAGAAAAAGGGTGACAAATGAACATACATCTGATGGTAAGTGGATGTTGTGGCCCATAGACATCTACATTTATCCTCGATTAAGGATCAAACGCAGATGCATTGTCACCCCTGAGGACTAAGTTGTAGTGCCTCGTTTCCAGTAAAAAGGGTCTCCGGATCTCTACACTTACCGTACGAAACACAGCAGTACTAAGCTGCTATTTAACGCTGGTATTCTGTGAGGGCGTGGTCCCTCCCCGGTCAAGCCGACCCATTCATGCTAAAACCATAATATAGCTGCAGCGTGGCACTACCACTTATAAAACACACAGGTAACACACACTTAACTACTTCCGTCATCATATAGCAGTGCTTGCACTTTTCTGATCCGATCTGAAGAGTTCTATACTCTTTTAAATTTTAAATGTAGGTAAGTTCAACGGTCGTTCGTTTAGGCTCACGCGCGTTACGAACTTCAAGCAGTCTCAGGTAGAATATCATATAATCATCAGATGATCAGATCAGTTATATTATAACTTCAGTTTTATAACAAATAACTTCAGTTGTCCACGAACCATTATCTATACTGAATTTGCAATGACCTCCTCTCTACACACCATATCCATTTGACCGCTTGGTTACATATCCTTAGCGCGACTGCTGATCATTTGGTCCCAGATTCGAATCCGGGCAAACATTAGTTATTAGGTTTTATTGTAAATAAAATCTCAGTAGTAATCCGGAGACATTAATTGGCGCCGTTTCGCCCTCGTGTCTCGGAAAGAACGAAGCCGTTGGACTGCCGTCTCGTAGAACTGTGACAATGAAGGAATACTTCTTTTACTACCTTAACTTTATTTTTTTACGTAGTAGAGCCATGCAGCAGTTATATTAGTAGCATAGTTGTAACGCGAATGGGTCGCTTCGCCGGGGAAGTACCAAGCTCTCACAGAATACCAGCGTAAAATAGTAGCTTAATGCTGCTATGCTTCATATGATGAGTGTAGAGAACTGGAGATCTTTTTACTGGAAACGAGGCATTCCATCTTAGTCCTTACGGGTGACAATCAAAACATCTGCATATTGATTCGTAATTGAGGATAGATATTGATGTCTATGAACCACAGCAACAACTTACCATCAGGTGGAATGTGTGCTCGTTTGTCACCCTATCCTATAAAAAAAACATAGTTCATACTTGCACACACATGTGCACTAAAAACCAGTCCTACGTAGACAGTCAGTCTCTGCTACCACCGTATATATGGATGTGATAGAAATGAGAGAGGTGTGTCAGGATCGTGTTAAGTGGAAGTCTGTAGTATCTGCTTACATCTTAGGGTGACAAGCGTGTGAGTTTTTTTTACATGTGTTGTTTATTACAACATTCGAATGAACAAGGAGAAATCCTTCATTTTATAAAAGATATACTTTATAAATAGAAAATCGCGTCTAATTTCATCAATTTTTATTAAAATTCGTATTAGACGAGTATGTTAGTTTATATTTGTCCTCGAATCCAAAGTATGTGATACAAAGTTTAATATATTTTGCCAGTTTACACACATATACAATATAAATGTAAAAAGCAAAAACCCTTCTAGCTGGACATGTTCATGTTACGTCCTTCAGATCGAATTTCGGTCATACTTGCTCTTTATTTATATATAGAACTAGCTATGCGCCCTTGAATCGTACGGATGATTTCTGGGTCTCGACTACAAATGGTGATCGCTACCAAGCTATTTGTAATTTGTTTTGTGTTTATAATTGTAACATACATGTATGTAAGCTGTTGAATAAAATTATTATTTACGGATTTTATCGTGTTTAATTAACACTTCTAACCTATTTTTATTATTCCGACGTTTCGGATTGTTTCGTTAAGAAATCATTATATGCAAGCTGTTATTTTTTTATTAAATTCCCTTTAAAGTCCCGCTGGGTTTCTAGTTGGTTTGTTCACAGGACAAAGTTTTTTGCAAACCAGTGGTAAATTAAAAAAAAATACTTTCAATTAGTGTTAAGATACGTGAGGGTAAAATGGTCACTTTAAGATTTTTTGCCCTATAAAATCAAAACTAGCAGAAGGACAGACGCAAAAACACAAGGTCGTATACTATAACTAAAATATTAAGAAAAAATAGCAAATAAGCATTGGCGATAATTAGGAACACTTCGAAAAATCTACTTTAATAAACTAACTACACTACACCATACTAAAATCGACTAAAATATTTACTACGATGTCAACTGCTAAAATGGCGTCGATAAAGCATTGCCCTTTTGACCCTTTATTGATTGACAAATGAAAAGCTGTCGTATCACAAAGCCATGTATGCAAACAAAGCTCTAGTTTTTAAGTTACAAGAAAGTGACCGGATGACCATATGTTATACGTGGTAGAGCCATGCCGCAGTTATATTAGAAGTATAGTTGCAGCACGAATGGGTCGGCTCGACCGGGGAGGGAACACGCTCTCACAGAATACCAGCGTGAAATAGTAGCTTAATACTGCTGTATTTCGTATGGTGAGTGTAGAGGACCGGAGACCCTTTTTACTGGAAACGAGGCATTCCATCTTAGTCCTCACGGGTGACAACGCATCTGCATTTTAATTC
>DWHP01009752.1:0-10093 GCA_018247895.1 Parnassius honrathi | reverse complement strand
CAGTCAACTTGGCACCGCTGAAGAGACTGTAGCACCACCCAAATTTCGACGGAATCAAAGGCTTTCTCATAGTCCACGTACGCCAGGCAAAGTGGCAGATTGTACTCTTTGGTCTTCTGTACAATCTGCCGCAGGGTATGTACGTGGTCCATGGTACTGAAGCCTTTTCGGAAACCGGCTTGTTCGGGAGGCTGGAAGTCGTCGAGTCTTTCTTAACGAGTCTTTTTAAATATAATCTATTATTTAATTAACGAAAGTAATTGAAAATTGAGCATCAAATCTGAAGTTAAAGTACCAATACAGCCTATAAAAGTCCACTGCTGAAGATAGGCTTCCCCTATAGATCGCCTCATAGGTACCATGCTTGGACTCGGTTTTGAATACTTTTACACCGCCGCTACAATGGCTGATGTTAAAGAAAATTTTAGTTAAATGATCAAAGGTGTATGAAATGTCGCCCAACCAACCACTTAATGGTCATAATTGCAAAATGAAATATGGTTGTCTTATGTAGTAATAACTACGCTCCATAAATATTTGATAAGTTTCGGATATTAAGCTATAGTAATAAAGTGAAATGTTGTTAGAGATTTAAGTGTTATAATCTGTAGTAGGTATTCTCACATTACCACAACATATCCAGAAATAAATCTTTGTCCTTAGCTGGCTGTCCATTAACTGAAGGGGTTGTTTATCATAGGTGAACTACATTTCTTTTGCCACTCCAGTTTAATGGATAAAAAACTCTTAATTTACTTCCAAGTCACCTGACGCTTTTTAACCAGTAGACTATACATTAAAACAGTTTAATCCAATTAGAAACTAAGTAAATACAAATTGTGTTCGATCAACGAACATTAATGATCTTCCGAGCTAAATGGATTTTGGTCTAGATACTCTACCACAAACAAAGTCATCAACGGGTAAAGGGAATTCAAAAATGGACGGTTAACTTATTTTAATGACGGTTCAATCGGTTACAGTGATTCGATATTCATTTTATTTAGAAATTTCAAATCATAACAATTAAAGAAGACCAACAATAATAAACAACTAAACAACCGATTTTACGAGTAATGTGAGTATTATAACAAATAGTGAACGCGTTTGCAATGCTTTCACTATTCATTGTTTTACTGATTCGTTGATCTAGTGATCGTAACCGTGACTGCTGATTATTGGGTCCCGGGTTCAAATCTCAGGTCGAGCCAAAGTAAGTAATTATGTTTTATAAAATTGTGTACAATAAAACATATGTGATTTATTTATTAACACTACTATCGGTGTGGTTCAAATTTAACAATTTTACTGAAATGAATAGGAGTGAAAAACGAGCCTGATAGTAAGTAGATGTCATGGCTTACAGACATTATACATATATCATCGAATAAGAAAAGAAATCACCTATTTCCAGTAAAAAGGATCTCCGATTCTCTACACTCGTCGTAACAACGCAAGAAGCATTCAGATTCTATTATACGTTGATAATCTGTACTAAGCGCCGTCCTTCCCCAGTCAAGCCAACACATTCGTGCAGCACACATAATATAGCTTAAGCACGCTCTATCACTTGAAAATATCAATTTCGGAATAACCGTTGTTTGTGTTCACGATGACATTTTGGTCCGTAAATACATAGGTATAAGGATCACACTGTTTCTGTTATAAGTTATAAGTTAGTAAGTTACAGCTCACGTTGCAGCAAAAGTCCGCTAAACAAAAAACATAGACCTCGTCATATTTGACATATTATATTTTCCACGCTTGGGAGGCAGGTTTGCAAACGCAATTTTTTTAATTTTTTGCTGTTACTAGAAACACGCTGTTGCCCATCTGCCAGTTTGTTTCCATCTGTCCCACGTACGACATCTACAGGACGGTATGGGGGTGAGGGGGGAGGGGTAGTGATGGGCGATTGTAGCAAAAAAAAAATCAATCGACTGAGTAGAAAATTGTGCTTTTGCGCATTCGATTGTCGATTAGTAATTCCTTACCGTGATTATTCGATAAACAATCGACAAACTATTAACTGAACGCACAGTGCAATCCGCCGCTATGTAACAGTACGCTAACTCGCCAAAGACGTAACAGACTGGCGCCGATCGAAAGAAATCTGGATGAAATAACATTTTAAATAAAAGTTTTTATCTGTTTCGTTAAGATTATAATTATTATTTTATTTAAAAGTGCTCAAATTGCTCAATTTACATTTATATTTTCAATTGGAGTCAATTGCATCGTAAGTGGTGGCGCACACTTTGATTATATACCCGTCTAGATGTTTCATTGTCCGTACCGAACGGCCCAAATAAAGTCTACTAAAATTGGTAGACTCGCTTCTCACCTAGGTCAGTGTAGTTTGAATCACAGGGATAACGTGCTCACGAGAAATAATTAATTATGCCGGTTAGTGCTGTTAAATTGTGTCGCAATCATGTGAGAAAACAAGTTACTTTATAGGTCAGTCTGGTTAGCCGGTGTTGTCAGTTTATTACCAGGGAGTTTTGGCAAAACTATGGAAGGTAAAATATAAATATTGTTACATCATCGTTCGATCAGGAGAACATTATTATTAATAGTGACAAACGAGCATACAGTCTACTGCTTAATGGTAAGTGGAAGCTGCGACCCATAGAAAAAATCGATTAAAATATAAATAGAGTGCGCTGTCATTCCTCAGGACTTCAGTAAAAGGGTCTCCGAAGTTTTAGACTCACCATTATAAACACAGCATTATACTGCTGTTTTACGCTGAATTCTGTTAGAGCGTGGTCCTTCTACGGTTGAGCCGACCAATTCGTTCTACAACTATATACCTACAGCATGGCTCTATCACGCACAATGGATTAAAAGTAACAATAAAAGCATCATCATCATCATCATTAGAGCTATTTACAAGTCCACTGCTGAACATCCCCCAAGGAATGCCACAAAGCACGGTCCTAAGCCACCTGAATCCAACGATTTCCTACATTTTTTACCAGCTCGTCTTACCGGTAGTAGCCTCATACCGGTAGCCGAAGTGTAGGGAGAAACCCACTAAATAGTGGCAATCTGGTAATAAAACTGTAAACATTTAAAATCTAAAATTAATGTAAAATTTTGCATAATGATCGTAGGCGTATGAAATATCGTTCAACCACCTAATGGCTGATCGAATATTGCAAAATGAAATATGGTTGTCTTATTTAGTAATAATTACGGTACATATATATATATTTGATAAATTTCATTTATTGGGCAATAATATGAAAGTAAAATGTTGTTGCAGATTTAAGTGCTGTAATCTGTAGTAGCTTTAAGTATCTTCTTATCAGAAAAACGGGAACAAATTCAATACATAACCAAAACTAAAAAGTATGTTATTAAACGTGACAACCTATGTGTAGCTTTTTTGTTGAAGTTAGTCGCAGGTGTCCATGAAGTTAAGTATTTGCTTAAAATCAGGTGGACAGAAGTTGTTTTGTCACTTCAATTTTTTTAAACTATTCACTTACAAGTCACCTCACGCAGTTTAACCATTAAACTGTTCATTAAAACAGCGATATCCAATTAGAAACTAAGTACAGCTTGTAGATGAATCAACGTTCTATAGAGCAAAGTAAATACAAATTCTGTTCGATCAACTAACACTATTGATCTTCAGGTCTAAACGGATTTCAAATATGGACCATGAAATAATTAACGGTTATATCGGATTACTAATGCGACGAATAAATGACGACTCCGTAGCGCAGTGGCTAAGCGCTTGGCTGCGGGGCCGAGCGTTGATTCCCGCACTGAACAAATATTTCTATATTTTCTCTGCATATTTTGCCGATTATTGCAAAATAACCCGGTAAGTTAAATTTGTTTGCTGGATTTTTATGTAGACAGTACGAGTAAGCAGTGTTAATATCGTCATCATCATAATTACAGCCCATAACGTTAAAATGTAATACAATTTATAGAATTGAAACAAAACATATGGTATCTTAATCGAATTCTTCATTGATACTCGTAGATACGAGTATATATTGCATCGTAAAATGAATATATCTTCTAGTGTAATTATCTAGGGAGAAAACAAAGGAATACGTTTGTTACTAAATCTCATGTTTAGTAACAAATCAACAAGGCTCAAACTTTTCCCATATGTACAGAAGGTATTCATTTCAGTCCCATTATTGAATAAGAAAAGTTTTTTTATACAACAGGGCTTGTAGTGTCGGCGTAGATATCACCGTCTTACCTGTTTCTTGCCCTCAGGATATTATCATCATAACTTAAACAAGTTATTTGTATGATTAACAAATGAAAGATATTTTATTATTAGTTACTTTTGTGTTATGTGTGTGTGTGTGTGTGTGTGTGTGTGTGTGTGTGTGTGTGTGTGTGTGTGTGCGTGGGTGTCCGTGAGTGTGTATATATGTATGATCCTTCCAGTACCAAAGTTGTGTTTTTGCGCTTATCTTTTATCAATTGTACATTATACTGTAAGAGTGAGTGCTTTTTAATGAAATATTGTGGAATATAGAGCTGCCTGACAGTTAGGACTTTCCAATATTTGTACTACAGTAGGGTAAAGAAAGGGAAGTGAGCCGGATACTTTTGGTATAGCTCTATGTGCTCGTTCCAGTTTTATTATTTTTATCTTTTCAGAACCACCCCAGGTTGTTATGCAGTATGATAATCGAATGACATAAGCCAAAGTAAACTATTTTGATGACTTTTAAGTCAGCTATGTGCCTAAAGTTTTTAAAAATGTATATAAACTTTCTTACTCAGTTTTTAACGATATTTACTCCAAGATATTTCATATTGTCTACTCAATAACACTGCAATGACATTGTGACGTTTTCAGCTTTCAACATGTATGTACTCTTAATGAATATTGGGAGTCAATGTTATTTGTTGAACGCATTTTGATTCCTAATTGAGTTTAAATGTAGATGTCTATAGACCAGAGCATCCATTTACCATCAAGAGGACGTGTGCTTGTTTGTAATCCTTATTCTATAAAAAAAATCATGACCACGCACCGTCTCACACCACAGCGGTTGCCATGGCGGAAATCCACGGATTACGGTGTGAACTGCTTGACCATCCACCTTACTCACCAGACTCTCTTCGTACCCTCTTCTAAAACTTTCGCTGGAGGACAGAGATTTTCGTCAAATGAGGAGGCAACCACCTTCGTGAACAATTATTTTGCAAAGAAAAATAATATTTACGAGTAATATTTGGAAGGGTTAGAGAGATGGGAGTATCGCTGGGAGATATGTGTAGAGTTTACAAGGACTATGTGGGAAAATAAAAATAAATTTTAATAACTTTGTTAGATCGGAAACTTTACAGAAAACCCACGAAAATCACACAAAACTTTAAAACAATGGCCACAAGTATCTTAATAATTTCTCAAACATAAGCGAACACTTAATTTTATTTCCTCTAAACATTTAATTTATTTTCTTTTTAACTCTTAACGTATTGAGTTCTTTGCAGCACGCATGGTCACCAGAACAGTTTGGAATACACTGTGCTATCTGCCTGGGATTCTTTAATTAATATAATGAAATTCAAACTCAAGTATACCTTAAAAAAAACAAGATAAATACAGTAAGCCTATTGTGAAAAGGTCCGAATAATGTTAATAATTTAACTATGTCCCTCAAAGCACTCGAAAAGACAAGAGTTAAAAAGAAATTAAATAAAACCTTTTTTATTTAATTTCTTTATAACTCTTCTCATTATAACAGGTTTCTTAAAAACAAAAAAAAATTGTGACCGTTATAAAATATAAATAAAATAACACAGCTATTATTTCCCGCTCGAAAACGTGTGTGCATTTGTTTGTTTTCTGTATCAGCTAGCAGCTAGGTACGTGATTTTATTTAAACGTGTTCGGATTATTTGTTTTATTTGACCGCTTGAAATGCAAACATTACGCGTGTTGATGACATTAATTATGTATATTATTTGAACATGTGAACCTTACCATGTAGTGTGTGTGTACTTTAGAGGCGTTGTAAGAATATCCACTAACCCCTTGATTATATATCTATCTAGATACCACATTGTTTGTACCGAACGGCCCAAATAAAGTCTACTAAAATTGATAAACTCGCTTCTCACCTACGTCAGTATTGTAACAGATTAAAATAGTTGTAATGGCCCCCTCGACCAGCAAATAGTATATGGTCTATTATATATTTCATTGCAATACTTCCTTAAGTACATATACAAAAAAAAAAACACTCCGGAAAAGGAAAAATGATTACATTTTAAACTAGTTGCCCTGTATTGTGTTAGGTACTCCGTTTGTTGTTAACGTGTTTATACAACTGCACTAATAACGCACACGCAGACGCACACGCACACGCAAACGCACACGAACACGCACACGCACAAGCACACGCGCACGAGAACGCGCACGTGCAAACACACACACACACACACACACACACACGCACACACGCAAAAGCACACACGTACTCACGCACGCACGCACACACGCACACACGTACTCACGCAGGCACGCACACACGCACGCATGCACACACGCATGCACGTACGTACGTATGCTCGCATGCACATGCGCACGTGCACGCACATGCACACGGACACGCATACGCATACACACAAATTAAGTTTAACGAGAGTTTAAATAAAGAAAGAAGAATCATGTGTGAATGAGTGCGTGTGAAGCAGTTGAACATGGCTTCGACGTTATTAAATTGTACGCTGTGCTCCGTCTTTACAATACCAAGTACAACACCTATTACCGTCAGTATCATTAATTATTTAGTGGAATTTTGGTGGGAATTTGACTACTGGCGAATTTCTGCTCCTGCACTATTTTATAAAGGTTAAAAGTATATTTTAATACGTAAAAGTGGTGTGATTTTGCATATTAAATGTCTGTGCATGTAAAGTATTAGTGGACACTATGAACTAAATACTCCGATGGTGATGTGAAATTCAATATAACATGTCGTCTTAGACTTCTAAGATACTATCGTCATCAACTGTGCACTTGTTAAAATTGCCGTTAAAACATCTTTATAAACTTCGCCATGTGATTCTTCAACATATTTTGAATGAGTTTTGAAACAAATTATTATAAGAATTATTTCTTATTACTTAATACATGCAAAAGCATAAAATTACTTATCCACTAACAAATAAAAGTGAGCTGTGAAAGTGTGCAGTGTTCTGTGTCGGAATAAAGATAGCTTAGCCTAGCCTAGCCTATTGTCTTTACAAACTAACTAAAATAGTAGCGTGTTCTTGGCTTGTACAATATATTCATTATTAACACTTCATGACATATTCATTAATAACTTTGGACCCTGTGGCTTGGTCGCCTTAGAATTGCTTTTACGTAGTTACAGGTGTGATCAATTAATGGCACTATTTATCTGTATAACCTAATGCCATCTTGTTCTGTATACTTCGTGAGTAAAGCAACAGGCTTTGACAGCTTGTTCATTTCGCCGATGTCCTGTTTCCTGTTTCTCAAATTGATCAGAATAAGTAACTGAATCGGCTTGTACATTTATTCGCGTGAACCATAAATTTTATAAAACAAATGCCGCATGGAATAGCAATTCTATGAGTAAAATACTTTTCTTGAAAGACTTACGTCTAAAGAAAAAAGGAAAAAATATAGCAAATTCTCATTTTAGCCTTTAAGAATTCTTCTAGATATGGGCCCGTCCCATTGTTTTAATGGGGAAGATTAGCTATAATTGCCACACACGCATCACCGGCGTATTGAGAGCAAATATTTCTGACGCTATTGATAACTCCCTTTATGAACATAACCTAACCGAAATCATGACGAATAATTCTATATTTAACGGCCCATAATAGTCAAACGGCGGCGTAATGGCTTAGGAATGAGTTGCGGCGCTAAAAGCTGCCGTTTCGAATCCCGCACGGGACAAGTATGTTTATGGTCTACAGATAATTGCTCCGTATCTGGATGTTTGTCCTTGTGAAATTTATGTTATTATGTATACCCCCACGATACTTGAAAAAATTCTGGTGTGGAGGTTACGTTTTTTTGTAAACAGGCAGATGTATTGGCGGTCGATTGCCAGACGTCTCGCTACTTTAACGACGCTGCTCTACGCCGTTTTATTACTAGGATTTGTGGTCTATACATATAAAATCTAATGTAGTGACGGGGGTGATCCTGTACGTGTTCATAGACTGCAGACTTCCTGGAGAATCGATTCTTTACAACATTAGATAAGTGTTCTTTTACGTGGGTTTAATTTTTAAAATAAAATCCGTTTAATTTCATTTTTATTTTAAATGAAACATTAATCAAAAAATTTGACATTTTACTTTCAATTTCATTAAAATTTATTCACTGAATAATAGGTCACGGAAAAAGTTTGTATAAAGTTAAAGAAAAATCTCTTGGGTTGTACTGTTTGTATCTGTTTTAATATCAATACATATAGGACGTTACGAAAAAGGAAAAGAGTAAAAACGATTTCCCGGCATTTTTCAATTGTATTTTTCTCCACCAAGATGAGTGAATCTAACGAAGAAGTTCGATATATTCCGAAATTTTATTACGAAAAAGGGTAAAATGCGACTCAAGCCGCGGAATGTTTTTTGATTTTTAGGGACCTAATGCAGTATCAGAAAAAGTAGTACAAACTTGGTTTAAGTGTTTTCAGTCCAGGAATTTTGATTTTAAAGATGCTTGGATCACACCCATATGGATAAAGTCAATGCTATTTTTGAAAAAGTGGAGCAAGATCGGCATATTAGCAGTAACGACATAGCCGAGAAATCGAGGATTGACGAAAATCTTTTTGACCCATTTGAAAAAGTAAGGCTATACAAAAAAAACTCGATATTTGGCTACCACATGAGCTCACTGAAAGAAACCTAATGAATCTTCGAATCGTGTACTCATTTGCGATTCTCTATTGAAACGTAATGAAACCGAACCATTTTTAAAAATATTGATAACTGGTGATGAAAAGTGGATCACCTACGACAAGAACATGTGAAAACATGGTCATCAACACGCGATAAAGTGATGCTGTATGTATGGTGGGATTGGAAGGGCATCGTTAATTATAAGATTTTACCATCGATTTGGATCTCTACTACCAATAACCCCGGGTGTTATACCATACACTTTTTATCTACTATATTATCACCTTTATATTGCGAGTGACTGACTCATCTACCAACGCACAGTTCAAACCGCTTGACTTAGAATCCTGATTTCGAGAGTAGCTACCTTTTATGACGTAGACATCCATCAAGAAAGTATTTTGGAAAATTCTACCCCTAAGAGGACGAAATAGGTAGTACAGTTTGCACGAAATTTTTTATTTTATGTAGCGATTGACTCGATACTTACTGAAAGTGTTCCATTAATTCATTTCGTTTTAGCCTATAAAAGTCCACTGATGAACATAGGCCGCGTAGATTTCCTTGTGGATTTTACCTTAGTCGCTCGGCAAGGGCGATGGTAAGTTTTTTTATTATTTTGAGTTGTTGTCAGGAAGATGCTGCTCTCCATTTCTTGTCTCATTTTCCCTCTGTCGTCTGTTCCAACACCCTCGGGAAGTAATGGTATAGTGGATATTTTTACACGGCCACTACACAGTTACTGAAAGTACTGTTTAAAAAAATTTATACGTATTTTGCGATTTCAAAACAACACTTTAGGGGACAGGGGGCCGGGAAAAAAGGCAAAAGGTGTGCAATTTGGTATGGAGAAAAAAATATTTAATGCTTTAAAATAATAAAGTTACAAAATTTTACCTTAAGGTTTTAAAACAAGGGTGCAAATGTTGCATGAACAATATTGTATACAGACGCACTGCTCAAACCGATGGACGAAAAAATTTGAGGTTTGGACAATAACTTTCTTTACGTGGGCATCCGCCAAGAAAGGATTTTGGAAAATTTAAACTTTTAGAGGGTGAAATATGGTGTTCCAATTTTTAAGAACCTGTTTTACAAGGCGGTTTCACATTTCTATAGAGCAAAATTATTAAACAATTTTTATAACTAAAAATTTGTACGAATACTTTTTTATTTTCATTTTTCGAAAATCTTACTTTGTGTTAAGACA
>DWHP01009751.1:0-10093 GCA_018247895.1 Parnassius honrathi | reverse complement strand
TTAATAAAATTGTAATTTTTATCACTTATTTATTTAATTTTATTATACGAGTAAAAATAATATACGCTAGATTTAAGTTTAGCTGGATAGAAATTGTCTATATACTTAAGTCTTGACGACAGACGGTGTATAATTTGTTTATTTGAAAAGTAACTTTAAGTAAAATTTAAATAGAAAAATCTATATAAATATGTACCATATCAAAATAAATACGTACAAATTTAAGAAATATGATACTAATTTGTTTTAATCAATGTAGTTAAAATGTTTGAAAGTTCAAACAAATACAAGCATGTCTAAGTATATATTATTTATCTGCTTAAATAAATGTGGAAGGGATATAAGAAGTACAAATGTCAATGTAAACCGGATACACAGGCAATGCACCAGCCCCACAGCAGCGTTGCGACAATAGTTGTAATATATTATATAATTGATGGTGGTAGTAGTGCGACCGCTGATCATGAAGGTCCTCGAATCCCGGGTTGGGCTAAAAAATAATAATTGAGTTTTTCCGTCAAAAAATTCTCAGTAGCTGCCCGGAGTCAGGACGTTGGTGGTGCCTGGGAAAGCACGTAAAGACGTTGGTCCTGCGCTTGATCTTCTTTCCGGTCGTGTCGGTTTACCGTGCCATCGGATTATGAGAGTGAGGGAATAAAGAGTGCACCTATGCTTGCGCATACACTTAGGCACTATAATCCTGTCCTGCGTCGATGGCTAGTCTCCGGTGAGGCTAGCGGCCATGACGGAAATTCGTTCTGGAGGATTGTATTATTAATTGATATGAGTTAGCTATTAATTAAGCCAAGTTCGCACGATATGCAACACTCGTGCGATCATCTTTTTTTGATATCCTTCTTAATTATCTCTTCTATACTTAGAACCGGCATCGTAATGTAGAAAAAAATCTAAGTAGTTGACGTCATTTTTCCTTCACTTTAATATAATATAAAATAAAATAAAATTTGTCACTTCCGATTTTAACTATAAACATAAGAAGTGAATATCTTATAATGATCAGTTTATTTAAAAAAGTTTCTGAATAAAAGATAATATTTATTGTCTCAATGTAACGCGAAAATAACCTAATAGTTATGTTTTTCTATTAAAAGTATATTTTGACAGTTGCACTTGAAATTAAAAAAAAGTTTAATGTTTGATTTAGAATAGATGTTAAAAAGATATATCGCATGGTTTAATATACTCGTAGTTTCTAAGGAATATGTTTAGATTTTTTATAGCTTAATTTTAAACTTATACTTACTGTATTAAAATAAATTCCCAAAAAATCGTAATTTACTTGTAATATCCGTTTAATATGACTTGACACGTGAGACAAAACTCTTGTGAGATCTCTCTCTCTATATATATAAATTCAATTAGTTAGTTCGTTAATCTTACTAAAACTTGAAAATGGATCGAACGATTTTAATGAAAAAAATGTGTATGTGAGTGGATCCCTGGATGATTTAGATTCACAATGGAGCCCGGTAGCGGGCGCTGTTTTAGTGATACAGTAAAAAGAAGCCGGGGTGGATTGCTAGTTTAAAGTTAGTCTCGTTTTATTCTAAACTCAAAAAAAAAACATAAGCACGAGCATGACAATTCTGTCAAAGTACAATTAATAAGGCTATATGGCATTGGATAAATTTATCTACTCGAGCTGAATTATATAAAGAACATTATTAAACTTTATCAATCGCTCACGCATCATGTGTGTAAGAACAGATATCAAATTAAACACTAATTTACTGTCTTTATTTCACGTTTGTTTTGAGTTGTGCTTATTATATAGTTCAGGCCAAAACGGAAAAAAAGCAGCTGTAACTACGGTGTGTACATTTTAAGCGACGCAAAAACCACGCCAAAACCACGCCCAATTCATCACCAGAACACGCACTCACGCACAGAAGTATCTAAAATAATTTGCAAACAACAATATGGTTTTAGGTGCTTATGTAGGCGTCCAACTGTGAACTTTTACAGGCTGTTAAAGAAAGAAAGAAGAAAGATGGCACTGGCCTTCATCTATTCCAGAATCGGCTTGATGTCCGGATCTTCCTGCTGTGCATGTTGTAAGCTGTCCGTCCACTCGTTGCTGAGGTGGTCTGTCCTGAGCATCCTCACAGATACCACCTCCTTACCCTCTTGCCTAGTAGAATGCTTGTATTCTTGAGGACAAGGTCTTCTTGACAATGCATCTGCGTTGCCATAAGATTTCCCGCTAGGGTGTTCGATCACAAAGTCGTATTTCTGCTGCTGCTTGGCGGTGCCGTTAGCCGCACTACCCCCTCGAGATCGATCACCTTTCCTTTCTACAGTTCGCTTAGGGCAGCTGAATCGAAGATGGCTTCTTTCCCCACAGCCATAGCACCTAGGGCTGTATCCATTATTGCGGCCGCGAACTGTAGCTGCTGCAACCTCCCTGACGCAATGATGCGTGATCCAGAAATTGAGCATGGTTTCAGCGTCACTTAAAATGTACACAGCGCTCGGTCTTCCTTTGTATGCATTCATATATTACACACACATATTTCGTTAATAATGCTTACCTCATTTTATACTAATATTCAGTACGTGATACACGTGACATAGACTAATATTCAGTACGTGAGGGTAATATGGTCACCCGGTTAATACGGTCACCTTCCTATAACTCAAAAGCTACCGCATCGTTGCATAGATGGCTTTGTGGTACGATAGCTCTTCCTTCATCGGTCACTCAAATAATAAAGTGTCAAAAGGGCGATGCCCTACCGCCGCCATTTTGACAGTTGACATTATAGTAAATATAGTAGTATATAGTAAATATAGTAGTTAGTTTTTTTTGGGAGATTTTCCGAAGTGTTCCTAATTATTGTCGATACTTGTTTGTTTTTCTCTTAATATATGAGTTATAGTATACGACTTTGTGTTTTTGTCTCTGTCCTCCTTCTAGTTACCCTCACGTACTCGTACGTTACTACTTTTTAAATAAATAGTTAGAACACATTTAGCAACTAGACTAAACCTGGCAAACTTTTAGTACAACTTTTTCAAACGTTCATTTATTAAAATAATTTTAAATATTTTTTTAATAAGGTTTTTTTGTCGTAACTTAAAAGGTCTCTTTAAAAAAACTCTGCAACAATGTTTTATTGTGCCTGCCATTATCAAATAAAAGTTTGTTTCGTTATCTTCGTATCGCTCTCTATTAAATTTGAAGCAAACCATATTTTATCAAATCATTAATTTATAAGGCATTCCATCCCATCTTTCTAAGGCGTCAAGACACTTGTAACCCACTTTGCTTAAAGTTGGAGGCCACAAGTAACGGCTAAATTATATTGTAATGGCAGTTAAGTTATAATTTTTCTTCAGTGTGATTTTTTAGTTTTGCTGTTGTTTTTATTATTTTACCAGTTAAGAAGCACTTACTAGTCATCACCCCATCAGTATTTACTGTAAAACGGCATTGTGATGGAAATTTATTTTGAATAAAATACCCGCGTTTTAGTCAAATATTTCTCGAGGAAATTAATATAACGAAATTCTTACACACATTAAATCATATCTTATTAAGAGTATATTACTATAAAATAGTATAATTAAATCGGGATTCTACTTGAAATATTTTTACATTATGTAACGGTTTTATTTCAACTCCACTAATTGTTAATTTTCTATTTTATCATTATGTATTTAAAAATTGTTTATTTTAATGGTACGGATTTTACCGCGTTTAATTTTAAATGTTTTTCAATTCCCGATGTTTCGGGTGCTTTGGGTGTTTGACCCATGGTCACGGGCGGTAGAGGTGATTAATATCCCGATGTCAGTGTTTCGTAGTACCTTCAGCTTTTAAATTATTGTTTATGGTCCGATCTATGCGGAATGAACTTACTCGGTCTTGAAGTCTTGCAGTGTTATGCTTAGGTCTAGTTTTAATATTATTAATTACAGAGTCCCAAGCAGGTGGTAGTACCCAGCCTCTTCCTCTAGTGAAATTAGGGTGATTTTAATTTCAATAGCCTCACGTATCATCCTTGGTAGTAATCGATGTTTTTTCGCGAGGATTTGTGATCTATTAAATCAGATGTAATGGTTGAGGCCGCCTACGATATGCTCACAAACTGTAGACTTCCCGGAACGTTGATGTTTTACGTCAGCTATACCTTCTTTTAGGCGGGTTTTAATAGATTTTTATGTTTGCCCTGTGTATGAGAGACCACATTCACAATCTATTTTGTACACTCCTGCATCCCATAGAGGAATGTGACACTTGACAGATGGTAAGAACTGACTAATCTTCTTCGGCGGCTTGTACAATGTTTTAATAGAAGCTTGCTTCAAGATGTAGCCAATCTTGTCTTTGACACCTCTGACATAGGGTAGTACAGCAGGCATACGCTCGACTGTGATCGGCTTCACTCGATCAATGTGACATAGGAGCGGGACTCGAAGCTTGTTGTCGTGCAGAACCTGCTTGACGTGCTGCAGCTCGACGGCCAGATGTTTGCTGTCACAGATTCCTCGTGCTCGCTCTAACAAAGATTTGCCCACAGAAGTTAACTGTGAAGGATGGTGGTGAGATTCACCGTTTAAATCTCAAAAATTAACTCAAAAAATAGTGAATTTATTGTCTTCAGAGGTAAAAACAAATCACTTGACTTCAAACCACGTATCCAGCTATGTGGCACGGCTCTGAGACAAGTGGCTGAGTTTAGATACGTCGGACATATTGTAACTGAATGCCTGGATGACGACAGCGACATTGAATGAGAGCGCCGAGCGCTGTCGGTCCGGGGCAATATGTTGGCTCGCAGATTTGCACGTAGTACGACACAAGTCAAGTTAACTTTGTTCAAGGCGTATTGCCAATCCTTTTACACGTGCAGTCTGTGGACTAACTATACGCAGCGAGCCTACAGTGCTCTGCGTGTTCAGTACAACAATGTGCTGAGGGTGATATTGAGGAGGCCTCGACACTACAGTACGTCGGCAATGTTTGCGGATGCTCGTGTGGGCGACTTCTACGCGATCATGCGCAAGCGTGCTGCGTCCATGATGAGCAGGCTATTGAGGAGCTCCAATACCCTTCTCAGCATATTGGCTGTGAAGCTGGATAGCCCTCTCTGGAGAGCCGGCCGAGCCAATATTTCTCGGGAAAACGTGGCCGAGTACCAGGATAAACTTGTGTCTAAAGTCGAGACTTTGTTGTACAAAGTCGCAGATTGGAAGCGACTAAATCTAGTTTAGTTTAATACCCAAAAGACACAAGTTTGCGCGTTTACCGCTAAAAAGAACCCCTTCGTTGTATCTCCTCAGTTTCAAGGTACTCCCCTTGTTGGCTCAGCCAGTATCGGAATCCTCGGCGCGGCGACATATCGAGTGACGTGCAGTTTCGTGGTCACTTGGAAGAGAAGGCCAAATTAGCCTCTAAAAACTTGGCGTGCTCAGCAGAACGGGACAGTACTTCATGCCAGTTCACCGCCTGCAACTTTACAAGGCGCAGGTTCGGCCGCACATGGAATATTATTGGCTTCACATATATACATGGCTTCCTAGTGCCAGCTTCTTCCATTTGATCGCATCCAGCTCAGGGCCTTTCGAACTGTCGGCAACTAAGCTCTTTCCGATCGGCTTGACTCAGTGGCATTGCGAAGAGGTGTTTCATCACTTTGCGTATTTTATCGCATCTACCACGGGGAGTGCTCTAAGGAGTTGTTCGGACTAATTCCAGCCGTACAATTTTACCATCGCACATCGCGACAAAACTCGCGATACCATCCATACCATCTGGATGACTGGCGGTACACCACTGTGCGATTTAAAAGAATTTCTCTTCCTCGCGCAGCTTCCATGTAGAATCGACTACCACCAGACATTTTTCGGACCGATACGACTTAGGGACGTTCAAGAAAAGAGTCTACTCCTTTTTAAAAGGCCGGCAACGCACTTGTAATTCCCCTGGTGGTGCAGTTGTTCATGGGCGACTGTAATCACCATCTGGTGAGCCGTATGCTCGTTTACTCGTCTCCTATAAAAAAAATACCCTGTTGGTAAATCAGGCCCTGCACTTGTCACTATAAAATGCTTTTTTTACTGTTTTGTATCTGTCTAAATTGTTAATTGTTTAATACCGCTGTCCGCGATTAACTTTTAACTATATTATAAAAGTTAAAAGTTAAAGTTAGCAGCCTATATATATATATATACGTCCCACTGCTGGGCACAGGTCTCCCCTCATTTCTGAGAGGGTTTTAGGGTAAGGAAGTGTTCGCCGCGCTGCCCCAATACGTGTTGACGAACTTCACATGTCTTCGAAATAGTTTTTTTTCTTATTCCTCAGACATGCAGGTTTCCTCACGATGTTTTCCTTTACAGACGAGCACGTGGTAAATCAGCACTTAAAATTGCAATTAACAATTTGATTGGTGCCGGGGGGGATCTAACCCAGGTTACTCGCGTTCTGTTATATTTACAGCGAGTGTTAACCATTTGAGCTACCACGGGTCTAACTATATTATATCTATCACATTTTTCTACATTTCACTATATATTTCATATATATTTTTATATTATGTCGCTGTTCTGCCACACATTTCTCTGCGCTGTTCAACACTATACACAGTACATGTTCACTATATTCTGTCCATACTGTTAAAATAAAATATGACACACTTACTATTGTAATTGATTTTGTAAGATTTTGACAACAGCGCTACCTACCGCCTCCAAATGTGAATATAAACCATTTAGGTCTAGGGACCCATTCAAACACACACAAAAAATTTCATTGAAATCGGTTTGGTAGTTTCTAAGTATATAATGGACAAAGGTATAAATAGTTTTTGTGTTTTATATAGATCGGCTTGATTCACTGGCGCTGCGAAGAGATGTTGCATCCCGTGCACGTTCTATTGCATTTTCCACGGGAAATGTTAAGAGGAATTGTTCAGACTAGTTTCAGCCGCTAAGTTTCGTCATCGCACATCGCAACTGAATGCGCGATACTGTCTCGTACCAACTGGATGCTTGACTGTCAACCACTGTGCGATTTACCAGAAGATTTGTTCCTTGCATAACTTCTTTGTGAAATTTGAAAACGATTTTTCGGGACCATTACTACTTCTATTTAAAAGACTGGCGGCTGTAGTCGCTTACCTTCAGGTGAACCGCATGCTCGTTTGCCTCCCGAAATTTAATTCAAATCAAAGAGTATTTATTGATAGATTAGTTTGGTAATGTCAATTAAAAAACGAATTGCTCTTCATGTGATGATAATAATAATGATGATGATGATGATGAAGATAAGGATGATAGCGTAGATGATGATAGCAATAGTAGTCAGTGCCTGATTTATAGTTCCGACAGCCCCAGGTTAACTATGAATATGCGCCCCGCAACTACATGTTCTGTTAGTGTTTGCCCAACCCACGAATGGGTATCTTTACTAGATTTTTATATTTTACTAGCTTACCACCCCGTGGTTGCGCTCACGTTAAATCAAATTTTTCTGGTAATAAGTGTTGACCATCGCCCATGTACAACTGCAACACCAGGGAAATGCAGGTACGTTGCCGACCTTTTTCAAAGAAGTAAGATCCTTTCTTAAAGGTCTCTAAGTCGTATCAGTCCGGAAAAATCGCAGGTAGTAGATGATTCCACAAAGAAGTCTTAGTAAATCGCACTGTCGTTGTGAACCACCAAGCATTCAGATGGTTTGTACTATTCATCCGTCAGTTTTGTCCCTATGTGCGTTTGTGGAATTTGGTGACTGGAATTTATCCGAACACTTTGTCTAAGTACATCCGTTCGGAAACGCGAAAGAAAATGTAATGGGATGTAACATGTCTTGGCAATGTCAGTGAATCAAGCCGATCAGAAAGAACTCAATCGTTGACGATTCGAACCAATCTTCGCCGAATGCGGGCAAGTTGAAGAAGCTGCCACAGGTATGCCTCTGTTCATAGATGAGAACATGTGAGGGCGAACTTGCGCCTTATATCTTTGCAAACCGTGTATCGGCATGAAATACTGTCCTGTTCTGCTAAGCACGTCAAGCTGTTTAGGGCATATTTATCCTTCTCTTCCAAGTGAGTGTGGAGTTGTACGTCATTTATGCCGAGTATTCCGAAGCTGGCTGATGCAGCATAGAGAGTGACCAGAAATTGAGGACATACGATAAAAGGGTACGTTTTAGCGGTAAACGTACAAACCTGTGTCTTCTGAAGTTTCAACTAGACTAATCCGAAATTTTGTTTGTTAAAGACTCGATTTCAGACACAAGTTTGGTTCGATAACGTGTTCAAGAGAAATATTAACACCACCGGTGTAAAAACAACCAGTAACAGCAACATGCCCAAATTAACGACCAAGACCTTCCCCTTAGACTCTACCGCTTCCGCTCATCTATGAGTCAAGTAAATTAGAAGATTCGAACTGGAGCCCGTTCATTAGTAAACGCCAATGCGGTGGTCCTTTAGTGAAAAAAAAGAAACATTTAAGAAACCGAGGACATATATAATGCCGAAGCGCCAAATTACTCAAAGGAAGAAATATCTCATATCTAGGGCTGAAAATTATTTTGGACGGCGTACAAGGCAATGTCCCACTATTGGGCACAGACCTCCCCTCATTTCTGAGAGGGTCTTAGGGCAAGGAAGTGTTCGCCGCGCTGCCCCACTGGGTGTTGGCGAACTTCACATGTCTTCGAAATTTTTAATTTTTATTTCTCAGACATGCAGGTTTCCTCACGATGTTTTCCTTCACAGCCGAACACGGCAGCACAGTCAGCACTTAAAGTTGCAACTAACAATTTCATTGGTGCCGGCGGGGATCGAACCCGGGTTTGCTTGCGTACTGTAAAATTTACAGCGAGCGCTAACCATCTGAGCTACCACGGCTCAAAGGCAAACCCTCTCAGAAATGAGAGGAGGCTTGTGCCGAGCAGTGTGACGTATAATAGGCTGTAACTTTACTTTACTTTACTTTTACCTTCCCGCTCCCACAATTACTGGAACATGTTTGTCGCAGCAATGCCGGAGGATAGAACAGTCCAATCTGTCTCCTATCATTTTCAGAATAATATTGGAGCTGGCCCGCACTCTGCGCACCAGTGACGCGCACCGCTTACGCATGCTCGCGTGAAAACAGGCATAGCGCCCCTCTGCAAGTATGCCGGAGGCACTGCAGAAGCGGGGCAGCCCCAAAACCACCCTGAAAACGTTATTTTACAGGACGCGGAGAACGTTGTAACTTCGTTTATTATAGTCTGCCCACAGGCTGGATGAATAGAGTGACGTACAATAAGCTTTAAATAGTGTAATTTTTACCTCTTGTGAGCAATGGACAAATCTGCGGGCTATCATGTTAGCTCTAATGGACAACGCTCTCCGCTCCTGCTCAATGTCCGCGTTGCCCTTAAGGCCCTTAGTTATTATGTATCCCAGGTACTTAAATTGTTTGACAACTTCTAGGGGCACCCTATTCAGTAACACCGGAGGTAAATCCTGGGGACACTTGGTACCTGCCTTGAAGACCATGCGTTAACTTTTCTTCACATTGTACTTTAGACCGTTTCCACTCGCATACTACTCACAAATGCGTATCAGTTTTCTTAGGCCGCAGATCGAGGCACTCAGCAAAACCATGTCGTCAGCGTAACATAGATTGTTAACACATACTCCGTGTATATGGCAACCGACGCGCTGGCTGCTGAGAGCGACGATCAAATCATTCATATACAAATTAAAAAGTGTCGATCGAGATGTTAATCCGCCTTGCCTGACTCTACATTCGAGCCAATACGGATCCGACACTGCTCCCGCCCAACGTACGCTGTTAGATTGGTGTGAATGCCAGTACTGGAACACACTAATGAGTTCCTCAGATAAGTTTATGCTTCTCAGCTTATCCCATAAATGGTCGTAGCGGACTAAATCCCTTGATAAGTCAAGGAAGCAGGCATATACAGGCGTCTTGCGCTTACAGTCGATAGCTGCGGTCGAAATCCAAACTGGTTATCATTCACATCAAGAGCCGTGGTAGCTCAGATGGTTAACACTCGCTGTAAATATAACAGAACGCGAGTAACCCGGGTTCGATCCCC
>DWHP01009750.1:0-10094 GCA_018247895.1 Parnassius honrathi | reverse complement strand
GGTATAATTGATAGAATTTACTCAAAAATTCCTATCTTACAAGCCAAGTATGATAGGATTCCAAAACAATTTGTATTCAATAAGAAGTACAGGATACATTTGAAGGAAACTGACTAGCTAGAGGGATGGGGATCAAAAGAGCTCAGAATTTTTACGGATGGTTCTAAGACAAATGAAGGTCTGGGATCTGAGGCTTTCTCTGAAGACCACTTTCTCTAATATCCACATATGCACACCGCTGGGTACCCATAACACAGTTTTTCAGGCTGAATGCATGGGTATCATCCAAGCGGCCATAGCACTAGATGCTAGGAAGGTGAAAGACTTCTCCATCAGAATACTGACCGACAGTATAGCGGTACTACAAGCTCTTAGTTGTAATGTGACGAACTCGGGACTGATATATGAATACCATCAACGATTAAATGAGGTATGTAAGCACAACAATGTGACTCTGCAATGGATCAACGGACACAGTAGATCTAGAGGCAACGATGCAGCAGATGAACTGGCCGGAAGGGGATCGGCTCTGGCAGCCATGGGCTGGAACCTATAATACCGATTCCCTTTGGCTCCGTTCGTTCACTGATAAGTAGATACTTCAATAATTTACACGTTTAGCTTTGGATAAATTTAGTAGACTGTAGACAAGCTAGGAGGCCCTGCCTGAAATAAACAGTCTTCTAACTTAGGTTCTAATGAGACTGAACAAGCCACGGATTAGGATAGTAACAAGTGCTATCACAGGACATGGCTCTTTTAACAAACATTTGTTTACCATAGGTGTCACTGCTAGCCCCCTGTGCAGAACATGCATGGGAGAGGAAGAAACGACGGCTGACGTGTTGCTGACATGTTCAGAAGTTGCTTCATACTGGGCTAAACATCTCGGCACGCCGTGATCACTCCCCGAAGTAGCTTGCAACATCAAAGGACTGTTGAACTTCTTCGAGGAGATATCATGGCTCGAATAATCACATTATTCCTGCCCACACGCAAAATACGCGCTTAGATGTGGAGTTGCGGAAACCAGCCCGTCGTAAACTAAACTAACTAAATTAAAGCGCGGCCAATGTACTACCAATTCGATAATTAAGGCTATAATAATACTATTGTCCTCCAAAACGAGTTTCGATCACGGCGATCAGTTTCATAGGGGACTAACCATCTACGTAGGACAGGATTATACACAATACTCAAGTGTATGCACAAGCCCACTCTCTATTCCTTCACTCTCATAGCCCGATGAGACGGTAATTTGACACGACTGGAGTGAACAGGCGCAGGATCAACGGCTTTAGTAGTTTAGTAGTCGTGACATTGTACATTAATAAATTTAACATTTGATGATGAATTTTTTAAAGCGTTGGCAGTACAGAAATAGGTCTAAAATTAGCGTGGTCCAGTGTACTACCAATTCGATAATACTATTGTCCTCCAAAACGAGTTTCGATCACGGCGGTCAGTTTCACAGGGGACTAGCCGTCTACGTAGGACGGGATTATAAACAATACTCAAGTGTATGCACAAGCACACTCTCTATTCCTTCACTCTCATAGCCCGATGAGACGGTAATTTGACACGACTGAAGAGACCAGGCGCAAGATCAACGGCTTTACGTTGTTCTCAAATGGGGTTGACACACTGTTAACTTCCTGACTTCGGGCTGTACTATGAATTTCTTGACAGAAAAACCCGATATCTGATTTAGCTCGACCGAGGACTCTAACCTGGGATCCCATTATTAGCAGTTGCGTTTATAATCACTTCATCAACTAGGCAGTTCCATAGATAAATAACTCTTTATTGTACACCAAACTATAAAAAACAAAGGGAGTAAAAAAATTATTTTCTTTAAAAGCGATATCTTCTAGACAAACTTTGAAGAAACAGGAAAGTGTGTGATTTCCAGCTACAGCAAAGAATTACATAATTGAGACATTAAAGTTACATAAACTGACAGCTAATACTGGTACAAACACCAGAGATTGCGGTAATTTTGATGGCTTAAAGGCTTCGATTATTGCCAATAGTTAGCTAAAGTATGCGACTGTCGGCAAAATACCCTCTTTAGAGTTCTGAGTCGATCTGTAAAATGCAAGTGAATTTGTAAAGAACGCGGTATTTTTATTACTTTTTAAGTAGAAAATGGGGCTCAATGAAGTTGACAAAGTTTCTTCCTAAAAGAAATTTTATCTATATGCGACACTAACTAAAGTACAAATCGCTACTAACCGAAAAATGGCTGTCAATAAAATAATACAACAGTGACGTTTATTTTTTGTAAATTAAATGTGACAAATAAACGTATAATAAGTGTGTGTAGTCCATGGACACTTTTTTACGTGGGGAATTCGCTGAGTAGGAAACGGGAAGGTTATTCCGGACTCCTACCAGCTAACTGGTATCGGTAGTCATTATCAGCGTAGACGAGGGGTCCTGAAATCTCCATTCGTACTGCAACCGGAGCTAAGTATGTCTATCTATAGATATATGTACATGTTCCTAACCACAACATGCACTTATTATCAGATGGACTGTGTGCTCGTTTGCCACCCTTCAAGAAGAGAGCTCACTCTTTTTTAAAAGGCCGGCAATGCATTTATCATGGGCGACGGTATTCACTTACCATCAGGTGAGCCGCAATCTCGTTTGCCCCCTATTGTATAAAAACCCTTACTGCAATAAAAATACACATTGCGTTACTAATTTATGGTATTTCTGCAAACTGATAGATCACGGATCACGTTCTCACAGAACATCAGCGTAAGATAGTAGCATGATGTGTTCACGTTTTGTATTGTGAGTAATTAGAACCGAAAACCCTTTTTACAGACGTGTTTACCCTTTGACTTTGTTCTATTTTTTAACATTACACCTTAAAGCGCCTTATATGAAGAGTTATCTTTGTAAAATCGTAACCGCCTATCAAAAGTCCTCTAATGGACATAGACATCATCCATAGCCTATTAGGCTAGAAGGGATATTTTGCAGATAAGCTGACAACCGTAGTTTTATATTTTTTAGTTGTTATTAAGAAAACGCTTCTGCCTATCTCCTGATTTCTTTCCATCAGTTGCCTCAGACGACGCCATAGAGCGATATGTGATATTGAATATAGAATATTTACCTCCAACACATTTGTTAAACAAAGCTATAAAACTACAATAAAAATTTAAATTATGGTACAAAACTTTACTGCGAACTACAAGTGACCCTGGCAGTAATTGCAACGTAATTCGGTTTAATCAATTTTAATTGCGTAGTGAAAAAGTTCAGTTTCATAACTAGAAGCTAGAAATGCAGATCGTTAAATGTAACAAGAATTAACACACCAAATCACGACTTAGAGCAACTCGTGAGGTGTCTTGCTTTGATTATGGAAGACGAATAAAACCTGCTTAGCGTATGCAAAATATTTTGTGGCCAAGCAATCTTCATAGCGCAATCTCAGTTATTTAATTCAACTACAAAAAATTAAGCTTTTAATAGTAAGGAAATACCAACTTTGAAAAGTAAAAAGAATAAAACAATTTTTATATACTAGCTCCAAACGTTGAGGCTAAGATATAGATTGTTAGTGTATAGAAATGGAAGCACGACTTCAGAAGCGTGTGGGAATTCTTTTATTATTTTTATTACCTTGAAGTCGGTCCCTAATTTTTATTAAAAGTTTAATTTTTTGACACTAGAATGGATTTTAGAATATCACAAGCCCAAGGATGCAAGTGCTATGTCATCATAATAATAATATTAAAAAAATTAGTTCAATATTTTCCAACCTTAAGGATGGATTTTTTCCCTTTTAAATATCCTACACGAGACCAATCCTGATGTACAAATAATTTATTAACAAAATTGATTTAAATAGGTTCAGCTATTTCCGACAAATCGGCGAATATACATAAAATATTTGCGTCGGATACAAAACCTCAAGGTCAAGGTATTTCATCATCATCATCATCAACTACAGTCACTTCACTGGTAAACTTACATTTCGATAAATAAGGGCGATAAACGAACATACATTCCATCTGATGGTAAGTAGATGCCGTGGCCCATAGACATCTTCATCTATCCTCAATTGAGAATCACAATGCCGATGCGTTGTCACCCCTGAGGACTAAGATGGAATTCCTCGTTTCCAGTAAAACGAGTCTCCGGTTCTCTAACTCACCGTTTGAAAGACAGCAGAAGTATTCTGCGAGAGCGTGGTCTTTCACCGGTCGAACCGACTCATTAATACTACAACTATAATATAGCTGTAGTATGGCGCTACCACAACATTTTTTACACACGCAACGGAACATCGTGTGAGATAGAATAGCCACGTTTATTGGATTCGATCGGTATTTCTAATACCTACATACTTGATTTTAATTTAGGCACACCACAGAAATCTAAATAATATATATTTAGATTTCTGTGAGGCACACCTATACTGAGAATCTAAAGAGTTATTTCTTATTAGTGATGCAATATTCTGGTCGAAATGCTTAATGAGTGGTTATTGACAGGTGGTGAAACAGTAATGTAGTTTGATATACGTGTGGGCCTCGGTTTGATTGGCGCTGTTCACCTGAGGCGAAAACATGCTTCAAATATTATAACCCATATTTAAAAATTGACATGACCTACATAATTATTCAGTATACTATACGCCGTGGTTAATTTAGCTGTATTAAACAATCGCAGAAGTGATAACCTTTGCAAAAGACGTGGTGGACAGTGGAGACATATACGTGGTAGAACCACGGTGCAGCTTTAGCAAGACGGGTCGGCTTGACAGGGTAAGTACCCAGCACTCACAGAATACCAACGTGAAATAGCAGTTTAGTGCCTTTGTGTTTTATATGGTGAGTGAATAGAACTTTTTACTGCACTTTTTTGCACTTTTTACTGGAAACGAGGCATCCGATGTTAGTCCTCAGGAGCGACAACGCATTCCGTATGTGGACTACTGTTTGCAGTGTGCTCGTTGCACAGATTCTGTGGCTTGTTGTCACCTTTATTTTATAAAAAAAAAAATACTAAATTTATTCTTTAGCGTTCTATAATCTCATGCAGCGAAAAATAGATGAAACTTAGGTTTTTAAATACAAAATCAATTTAAGAAAAGATCAAAATAATAATTTTGATTAAGACATTACAGAACTGCACGCAAATCCTTTGAGTAAATTTAACATCATTAAACGAAATGTGTATCTCGAGAAATGATGAGATACACGGTTATGCCAGTCGATTTATCTTCCAATCGACTGCTTTGAGAAGCAAGGCTAATCAAATGAATCGAGAGCATTCTCGTAATCAGATCCATTGTGTTTCGCTAAAAATCATACTCTTAACATTGCTTCTTATCTTGAACTTAAGACCTTACAATTGAGATACATTATTGCCGAAATCATCGCGCATTCGTCTTTTTAACCGACTCCATAAAGGAGGAGGTACTGAATTCGACTGTATTTTTTCATTTTGATACCTCCACAGAAATCTAAATATTTAGATTTCTGTGGATACCTCATAACTTATAAATAGTTTCTTTGTGTGCGAGACACTTCCCCGGCTGAATTGACTCATTTGTGCTTTAACTATAATATAGCTACAGCGTGACGGCGTTGTAGAACCTATCACCACGTAATATCATCCTGTGAGTGTCATAAGAGGGCAACAGTAAAAAAATTGTTAGAAGTTAATACCTTCTATTGCCCTAGAAACTTCAAATATATCGGTAATGGTGCGCGACCTCTGTATCTGCGATCGCCAATCCGCTAAGTTTGGCAATTATGATTCCCTTGTCAGGCAGTAAACTGTTACGGACTATTAAAACAAAAGTAAAACAAAAGTTGGATTCTTGACTCCTACTCGTGGGTGATGATGCCAGTCGCAATATTATCTGGCCTTGTTGTAGCGGTGTAAGAAATCCATAATCTTATTTCTGTGGGTGACGTTAGAGGCGACAATGGGAAATCCCAATAAGATCCCATTCTTCTTCAGGTTTGGCTTCTGATATATAGTAGATTAATAGTCAAAACTCTCAGTAAAATTCCCAGATATGAAACGTGGGATAGCGACAAAGCTGAGAGTCGTTTGGTACTGCGATGGCTGCTGCTTCTGCCAAGCATAGCAATTAAGTCGAATTTTCTGTACGATGGGAGAGCCCTATTTCCGGCAGTTAACTTTTGTGGAATGATGAAGGGGAGAAAGAAATATATAAACAGTTGGCAATAAATATATAAGTTAGTAGGTAGCTATTACATAAATTATTAACCAGTTATTATTCATTCATTTATAACAGCATATCAAAAGCTCACTACTAAACAAAGGCCTCCCATAAAGATTGCCTTATGAGAAGCATATTTTGAAATATTATCAGAAGGTTGCTGCTGCCTATCTCTTGTTCTTTTAGTCCCTGTTGCCTTTTACGACTATACCGAGATGACATGGAGCAGTGGTTTCTCTTACGGCACCATTATGATATTTTTTTGTAGAAGAAGGGTGATAATTGACCAGACAGTCCACCTAGTGGTAATTGAATGCTGTGGCTCATAGGCTACATTTATCCTCGATTAAGAATCAAAACGCAGATTTGTTGTCACTCGTGAGGACTAAGATGGAATGCATCATTTCCAGTAAATAAAGGTTCTCCGGATCTCTACACTCACCATACGAAACACAGCAGTATTAAACTGCGCTATTTTACGCTGGTATTCTGTGAGAGCGTGGTACTTCCCCGGTCGAGTCGAACCAATCGTGCTATAACCGTAATATAGCTGTAGCGTTTCTCTACCACGTATACAATACAAAATGTTATCAGAAGGCTGTTGCTGCCCATCTCTTATCTTTTGAATCTCTGTTGCCTTTTACGACTATACCGAGATGACATGGGGCAGTGGATTCTCTTACGGCACCATTATGATATAATTAACAACCTTGAAGAAAAATACTTTTACGGATTTTTTTTAATTTTACGTTTCGGGTGATTTCCAGCATCAATGGCCACGGGAGACTCCATGGGTGCTGAACGTAAAGTGCTAAACGTAAGAAGACTTAACCTGGCAACATATAACCCACGCACTCTGAAGACGGACGAGAATATCCTCGAGCTAGAAAAGGAGATAGGCACGCTGCGCCGGGATATAATAGGATTATCTGAGATTCAAAGAGAAGGGAGGATACGGTAATCCTTGAATCCGGCAACATTTTCTATCACCGAGAGGATGATCATCCCAAAGAGGTGTCAGATTTATCGTCCACAAGTCACTCGGTAACAACGTTGTAAAGATTAGTGTGTCGACGAGGGTTTCGTACCTAATACTCAGAATCACCAAACCATATTCGTTAAAGGTCATACGGGTTTACGCACCAACCTCGGCAAATCCTAATGAAGAGGTGGAGGAAATGTATGAAGATATTTTTAGAACCACGCCTTCCTCCAACGCAAAACACAAGAGAAAACGGTGAGCTGAAGTTAGAGAAATTCGGGATAGGGCAACGGAACTCAAGGGAAATAGCAGCTGGCCGACTTCATGAAGAAAGAGGAACTCTTTATGGTAGACTCTTTCTTTCAGAAGCTGCCCTACGGAAAGGGGACCAGGTTCGGCAAAAAATTAAACTGACTTCATTACGACGACTAGAGGGCAACTATTCAGTGATATCCCAGTGATCACGAGGGTGAAAACTGGCAGCGATCACCAAATGGTGAGAAGCATACTGAATCTAAACGGTAAGTTGGAGAGGCTAGGTCTAATGAAATCGACGCTCCCGTCCCACTCGTGCTCTAATCCAGTCTAGAAAACTTTCAGTTCGTGTTACAAAACCGTTTTCAGTGCCTAGAAGAATACAATGAAGTGGACGATATGAATGAAAAGCGTGTGGAATCTATCCATACAAGCAGAGTTAAGTTCTATACGACCCGTCGAAAAAATAGCATAAAAACTTTGATCACACTCTTAATCTCATGACTTAGACGGGAAATTATTGAAGGTTTTTTCGGGTAGCTCTACGCGTCATCTTTGGAGCCACATGTAAGTGTGAGTAATAATCCAAGAGCAAGTCTTGTCTGACACTGTTCTGATGATATCTCGGACGTCACTCTGCGCGAGATTAAGAAGAATGGCTCTACATCACCTTAAAAACGGCAAGTCCCCGGGAGATGTATGGTATCACAGCGGAACTTTCTAAAATCAAGTGAAAAATCGGTCTTTCAGAAGCTCTTTCATACAATCCTCCATGGTGGTATTACTCCGGAGGCGTGGAACAGAAGTGCGATGGCCTTGTTTTTCGTGGAAGGTGACAACACTCCTTTAAAAACTAACAGATCGATTTCCCTTCAGAGCCGCGTCTACGTGCTGTTTTCGAGTCTTCTCGCACGGAGACTCAACGACTTTCAGCCCCCCGAGCAAGCTGATTTCCAAAAAGACTTTAGTACCATAGACCACATACATACCCCTCGGAAAATTATACAGAAGACACCAAAGTACCATCTGCTACTTTAGCTTAGCTTAGCGTATATGAACTATGAGAAAGCCTTTGCTTCCGTCGAAATTTGGGCAATGCTACAGTCCCTTCAATGGTGCCAAGTTGACTTTCAGTATATTGAAGTGTTGAAGCGATTGTATAGTAGGGTTATGATGGCTATTTGAGTACGAAACCTATCCAGCTGCAGATAGGTGTAGGACAGAGTGACCTTACATCCCCGAAACTCTTCACCGCTGCATTGAAAGACGTTTTCAAGCTACTTGATTGAAAAGAACACGATATTGACGAAAATAGCAATTTGCAAATACATCACTGATCATCGATTTGCTGACGATATGGTCGTTATGGTAGAATCGCTGAAGGGCCTATCAACAACAGGACAAAACAAATGTTATGTGTAACGTCTATGTCATACCTATGCCAGTAGTTGTTGGGAGCACTAAGCTCGAAGATGTTGACGAGTATGTTTTCTCATCATAATTACTACAGCCTTTCATAAGTCCACTGCTGAACATAGGCCTTCCCCAAATAATGCCACAAACACGGACTTGAGCGTCCATCGACTTCCTATATGTCTTACGAGTATGTGAACCTGGAACAAACAGTCCAACTAGGTAAACCCAACTTGGAACGAGAGGTCAATTGATGGATTCAACTCGGCTAAGCAGCGTTCGCGAGATCACGACGCATCTTCTCGTCAGGCATACCTCAAAACTACAAAACAAGATTGTACAAACAGTGTGTGTTTCCAGTGATGACGCATGGATCTGAGACGTGGTCCTTCACTGCTGGCCATGTGAGGAAGCTCTAGGTCTATGAAAAGAGCTATTCTCGGGGTTTCTCTGCGTGATAGACCTAAAAGCGAGGATATCCGTAGTGGAACCAGAGTAACTGATATAGCCCAACGGATTAGTAAGTGGCAGCGAGTAGACCATATAGCTCCAATGACTGACAATCGGTGGCAGGAAACATTCTTAAATGGCAGCCTCGTACCGGCATGTGAAGCATAAGTTATCCCCGCACTAGATATAGTGACGACTTGGTAAAACATGCAGGAAGTCGATGGATGCTCCGCGCTTTATGGGACCGTGCTTTGAGGGATTCCTTGGGGGAGACCTATGTTGAGCAATGGCAACTCCGTTGCTGAACATGGGTTTGAAGGGCTGTAATGACGATGATGATGATAGGCCACATCATCCTCTTACTATCAGAAAATATAAAGAAACTATGTTTTCTTAGCCAAGAACTAAAATAGGACATAGTTATTTCTTTTGAACGATAATATACGTTACAACATTGCTCCGATATTTCGTAAGTTTATAACTGTAACGTATAGACGTAGAGGTCGGCATTCAAATGATCATTTACGACTCACGCTCGGCTTGTATTTGCCTTAATAACCGATCCTTAACACACGTGGGAGACTTGGAGCTTTTTAACAGACTTCAAATAATATCATATTATCATCATCATTCATCATTACAGACCTTCACAAGTCCACTGCTGAACATAGGCCTCCCCGAAGGTACGCCACAAAGTACGGTCCTGAGCCACCTGCATCCATCGACTTCCTGCATGTCTTACCAGGTCGTCACCCCATCTAGTGGGGGGTCGCC
>DWHP01009749.1:0-10095 GCA_018247895.1 Parnassius honrathi | reverse complement strand
ACCGTGCTTTGTGGCATTACTTGGGGGAGGCCTATGTTCAGCAGTGGAATTGTGAAGGGCTGTAATGATGATGATGAATGATGATAACGCATCTGCATTTTGATTCCTCATCAAGGACAGATAAGGATGTTTAGGGGCCATACCATGCACTTACAATTAGGATTGTGTGCAAATTTGTCACACTTATTCTTTAAAAATATCCTATGAATCCACGTCGATTGAAAAATTCGGTTCAGTGAAACATTTCGTAATGATATTGAGATCAACGTTTATACGTGTTTATATGTACATGTCATGTCACTTAAATATTAATCCCTTAAGCTATCTCTTTTAATTTTCCTTATACACACGCGTTTTCATATAATTTTGCCCATACATATGTCCATGCTCTAATTCAAATTGCCGAAACCTTTCAGCTCGAGTTACAAAACCGTTTTCAGTGCCTAAAAGATTGTAATGCAGTGGACGATAGGAATGACAAGCTCGTGGAAACTGTCCACGCGGTTGAAGATAAGTTCTGCAAGACCCGCCGCAGAAGAACACAAAAAGTTCATCTAGACAGGTACCAAGCTATCATCCCTCCCACTTATTACTACAGCCAAGTAACAGTGCATTTCTTCTAGAAATTCATCTAGACAGGTACCAAGCTACCAACCCTCCTACTTATTACTGCAGCCAAGTAATAGTGCATTTATACTATGAGTTCATCTAGACAGGTACCAATCTGCCAACCCTCCCACCTATTACTACGCCAAGTAACACTGCATTTTTTTTTCTAGAAGTTCATCTAGACAGGTACCAAGCTACTAATCCTCACACTTATTACTACAGCCAGGTAACAGTGCATTTATTCTAGAAATTCATCTAGACAGGTACCAAGCTACCAACTCTCCCACTTATTACTGCAGCCAATTAACAGTGCATTTATACTATGAGTTCATCCAGACAGGTAACAATCTGCCAACCCTCCCACTTATTACTCAGCCAAGTAAAACTGCATTTTTTTCTAGAAGTTCATTTAGACAGGTGCCAAGCTGCGAACACTCCCACTTATTACTACAGCCACGTAAGAGTGCATTTATTCTAGAAGTTCATCTAGACAGGTACTAAGCTACCAATCCTCCCACTTATTACTACAGCCAAGTAACAGTTCATTTATTCTAGAAGTTCGTCTAGACAGGTACCAAGCTACCAACTCTCCCACTTATTAATGCAGCCAAGTAAAAGTGCCTTTATTCCTTTGTTTCGGCCAGGAAGGAATGGGGAGCCGGAATACTTACAAGGTGTGAGGTATTTCATCTTCGCCCTCTCCTGTCTTGTGTAACAACCTACCTGTAAGCTTTTATTTCATAAGTTGAGCACAGTTGTAGCTATACTACAGTAACCACTAATTTTAGAGTGGAGTGTTTAACTTATTTGTTACTTTAATAATATAATATAGAATTTAAGAGCCATGTTTGTTAACGATGTTCTTCTAGTTAACCTCGATAACAGTAACAAACACTTCAATTTCTTCTTCTGTCTTGAAATGAAAACACACGCTAAACGAGCAAGCAAATATAAAATTATACTATATAGTATTTCTATAAGGACTATACCAATAAAATTTATTGTGAAAAATTTTCTAAAAACGTGAATGATGGATGAATTTTGCAGTTATAATTTAATTAAATTTTATTCGACTCTATAAATATTAATTGCTAAAGTGCTACCAACGGAGTGCGACATAGACTTAATTATACACACATGGCATTTAGAGTTTTAGAAGTTCGAGTTTAAGAGCTAAGCTAAAGTTTTAGTCCAAGCCACCTGTTGCAACTTTCAAAGCTTAATGTGCTTCGAAATAATACTCGTACTTATCGTATATTAACATTACAAAAAATTAAAATGAAGAATAAATAGTGATTTTATTTTTTATAATATAATATATAATTAATGGAATCGTGCGTTGCTTTGCGAAAATCCATCATATTAAAGATGTTAAGAATTAATTAGCTAAGATCGGCGTAATAAAATAAAATAATTTATCTAAAGATTACCTCCCGTTATCTCTCAATTGCGTGCACGATTCCTTTAGCCACTAATCCCAGCATGACAGCAGCGCTGATTTTCAAATAGACCCCAATATTCACTTCACGGACGGTCATACATAACTTAAAGCTAAAAATAAAAAACAAAGATTCTGAGAAATGAGTGGGGAAGTAATCAGCGTTAAAGAGGTATTATTTGCAACTAATAACACAATGTATGAGTGAACTGTACACTTGCATATCACATATATATCGATACATCAATACATACGTATATACATCACACACACTTAAATGTACGTACATATACATTATAAAGTGCTCAACAGCTCAACATCATATAGTATATTATCTTAATAAACTAAAAAACTGAATTTAATTGTAAATACTACGATTTAATAACCATAAAAAAAGAAACGAAACATGCAGAAAACTGAAAAAATTGTAAGAAAAAAAAAAAAAAACCGTAAGTCTTATGTAGCAATTTTTCCAGCATTAATTAAAGGACCTTTATATTGTGCATGTAAAACAAAAAAAGGGAAAAAAATTAATTTTAAAATTAGGAGGGATTTTGGTCCCGTTTTAAAATTGCTGATAGTTTTTTTTAATGTTCCTATAGTTTTCAAAGCACGAATTGGTGCAGGCAGATCGTAAATGCCATTGTTCAATGTTTTGAAATAACAAAGACGTTAGAAAATTTACGTTTCGGATATTTTGACTGTTCGCTAACCCACACTAATTTGTCATATAAGTAACGAGGTGTTTTTGAAGAAATTATTCCAAATAATAAGGTAGCAACGTGTAACCTTCGATGCGACGACATTTTTAATAGGCCTGCATTATTAAGAAAAGGAGTAACATGATTACGTGGTGCTATGTGAAAGCAGAACCTTGCACATGCATTTTGTACACGCTGTATGAGTCTCTGACTCCTACTTAATAAACATGGTCCAAACACTACGTCACAGTAATTTACTTTGGACAAAATCAAAGACTCGCATAGTCTTATCCTTGTTTTCACTGTTAGGAATGGCCTGATTTTATATAAGATTTTAATCTCTAAATACAGTTTCGTATACTTTCTGTGACATGTGATTCGAAACGCAGATGGTTATCAAGCTTTAGGCCAAGGTTTCTAGCCTCGGAGATTTGATCAACTAGATTGTTTCCAATTTTTAAAACTAGTGGGACATTTACAAGTTTAGCAATCATTTTTTTGACTCTATTAACATAAACTTTGATTTATCAGGATTTAGAATCAAAGAATTTCATTTTGACCAAGCAGAAATAGCCCCCAAATCGTAATTTATTTTATTAATAGCTTGAAGAAGGGCCATTGGCGATGGTATAAATGAAAGGTACATTTGCAGGTCATCAGCATATGGGTGGTAATGACAGTGATTAATTTTCTTAACGATATCTGCAGAATATAGCGTGTAATGAACAGGCCCAAGTACCACCCTGTGGGACGCCTCGTGTGACATTCTGGGGGGCTGATTGAATCCTATTACCGTCGCTTTTAATGATTTATACACACTGTTGCCTTCCCGTGAGATAGCTGTCATACCATTTGACTGCATTAGCATCAAAGCCATAGAATGCCAACTTAGCCAGGAGTAATGATTGATCGATCGAATCAATTGCTCGGGAGAAGTCTAAGAGCACTAAAATTGAGCAAATACCTCCATCTTGAGCCGCAAGTAGATTATCAGTTACCTCAAGCAAAGCTGTAGTAGTGCGCCATTAATTTCAAGATAATCTATCATCTGCTTGCAAACTACTTTTTCTAATATTTTGGAAATGCAGGGCAATATACTAATAGGTCGTAGGTCTTCAATCGAAAGAGGGTTGATCATCTTTGTTAATGGCTTGACAATTGCGAATTTCCATAAATTTGGAAAAACCACACACTGAATCGATTTATTAATGATAGCAGTTATTGTCATTAATGATTGGAGTAGAGTCATTAAAAGCATCTGTAGGGAGATATTGTCTACACCTACGGCATTGGATTTTAGTTCTTTAATAGTGTTTAATATTAATTCTTCTGCTACTGTAGACAAAGCAAAATTATTACAATTGTGCCTATTTCGCTTAAAGTAATAAATATGAGTAATTGGTGCAGTATCATCCTCAGGTATATTTAAAGTTCCTCAGCCTTATTTTTGAGATTTATTACGTTTTTCAAATTTTTCCACATAGTTTTGGAATCCTTACTACTTTTATTTATGTACTGTTCGAAATATGCTTTCTTTTCATTTATTATGGCTTCTGTTACTATCAGCTTCATGTTTTTATAACAATTTTTAAATGTGTTATTCGTTGATTTTTGTATTTAGCATGGTAGTCAGGTAGGTTGTATCAGTAATTCAAGGGTGAGGCAGTGATTTGAAATAAGTGGTTTTAAGTGGAACATGCACATCGAACAAAATGTTTGTAACAGAACAAAAATAAGTAACCATGTTATTGACGTCATTAAAATTTGTACAAAGTGACCAATAAACGCGTTCTAAATCACGAATAAATAGTTCTGTAATAATATTATTTAGTGGCCTATATGTTATACAACGAGAACTAGGTTTTTCTTTTTTTATATTAAATTCAGCAGTAACAATGTCATGGCTTCCCAAATTGGGCAAGTATTTGACTATGGTGTTTCGTACTCGAGCATCTGAACAGATCAGATCTAGCAGTGTTTCGCTGTGGCTAGTGAAGTGTGTCGGAGTATTAACAACTTGTTTTAAGCTATGACATTCTAAGAATTGGTATAGCAATATAGTCTCGTTGTTTCCACTATCCAAAATATTAATATTGAAATCACCAACCAAGATAACCTTATCCGCGTTAGCAAAAATGGAAACTGATTCAGCCAACGCATCTAAGAAAATATTTTCTTATTATGTGCGATGCCAACGATAAACTTGACTCCTGAAATATTCATTTTATCCACATCTGTTCTACAGCGGGAGTAGAAGGATATGGAATTTAAAATGCTAAATATTTATTTATATAAAAGCCTTCTCCTCCGCCTCTTCCTCTTTTAATTTGCTGAGGCCTAGGATTATGTCGCAAACAAGCTTTCGCCTCTTCTCCAGCTTTAAGCCATGTCTCATTGATGGCCATAATGTCTGGCTTTAGCTCTTTCATGGCCACAATAAATTCCTCATGCTTGGAACCCAAGGAGCCTGCGTTTAACAAACCAACTTTTAGGTATTTCGAATTACCCGTTCCAAATAATATATGAATACTTTATTCTTTATTATAGAAGCTAGTAAATAACCAGTCTGTGCGTTATAAGTAGATACGGATGTTAAGGTCGCTAACAAACATATTAATGGTGTATAAATTCTCCCGCAAAATAGTATGGTGATATCATATTTATAGAGAAATAAACAATATAAATACAGTAATTGATCACCAGTGCTCTCATCCGCATAGCAATGAATGTTACCGTTTTTCAAATATTATTGATATGCGGAAGAAACAACGTTGGTGATAGCACGCAACCTTGTTAAAAAGCCAGCATTAATAGACATGCAATCGGTGCATGCACCATCGATAACGATCTCGGGAAGCTCGTAGCAAGGGAACTTCGAAAGAAGGGCTTTGTGCCAAACCTGACCGAAGGCCTTCACAATGTCCAAACTGACGGCCAATGCCCCTTGGACTCTACTACCTCCGCCCATTGATGTATTGAAATGCGACTATAGGAAATGCCAATAAAAATTATGACTTATACGTGTATACCGAATGTAATGTATTTATACGAGTGTTAAGATCACTGAACGACATTAGGGTGAGGGAAGCGGTAAAACCGGTCTGCTGGTGGCTGCGGATCGCTTGGAGAGGAGCGCGGAGTGATCTAACGGACTTTGCACCGACACTACGCGCAGGTACTCAAATAATATAATTTTTTAGCTTAGACATATTGTACCTTTTAGTTCCGAATTATAACAGGTTTTATAAAGTCAGGGTAATTTATTTATCCCTACAATATTGAGAATAAAACAAAGGGTGATGGGAGGCGTTAAAGATTGGGGATATCTAGTATTATGACCGTCAATTCACGTACCAATCGTGACTGATAAGGCAAAATAAGTAAGCTGTAAGGAGACAGCAAGATGTCCAAAGCAGTGGGCTTGTATGCATCGAAAACCTGCATGACTATATTAACAGTGTTCTTAGTCCATGCATACAATTACTACAGCAAGGATATACGAGAATTTTTTCATAGAATAAGGGTGACAAATGAGCATACAGTCCATGTGATGGTAAGTGGATACTGTGGTCCAAAGTATCTGCATTTATCCTAGATAAAGAATCAATATGTAGATTTTTTAGAGAGAAATTGCCACCCATGAGAACTAAAATGGTACGGCTCATTTCTAGTAAAAAGGTTCACTACACTCACCACAAGAAACACAGCAGTATTGAGCTGCTATTTTACGCTGGTATTCTGTGAGAGCGTGGTCCTTCCCCGGTAGAGCTGACTCATTCGTGCTACAACCATAATGTAGCTCTAGCCGCGGCGTGGCTTCACCACTTGAGAGATGCGAATGTTATTACCATCGATCCATTAAATTTGGTTATAAGTACAGAAATATTAAAAGAGTTTTAATTTGAGTAGAATCACGAAACTGACAACCCGGTTGTTAACTCAATTAGTGTCCAGATGGAATGTCGGTCTCACCCTCACGACTCGCCGGAGACTAGTCATCTGTGCGGGACAGGAATTAAGTGTACGAGTGTATGTGCAAGCACAGGTGCGTACTCTATTCCCTCACTCTCATAGTGCGATTGAACGGCAATACGATACGTCCGGAGGGAGATCAGGCGCAGGACCAACGGCTTTACGCGATTTCAGAGGCACGGGGGTGAAAAACCACCAACTTCCTGACTCCGAGCTACTCCTGAGAATTTCAGGCCAGAAAAGCACAATAACTTTTAAAAGATACTATAGATACTTATGGTATTCCTTAAAAACGGGTATGTACACCAAATGGGTAAAATAATAAAACTCTTTAAAATAGAAGTGGAACCGACTCCAAAAAAAATATAAATTCCTTATAATAACTTTTGAAGTCGGGGCTTTAATTCTCCGACACATATCTTACCACCGACTTCAGAAGCTGTTACGTGGAAATTATCATTTTTTGATTATGGTGTCTGTTTTTTTAAATAACTATAAAGAGAAGAGCTTATTCAATATAATGTAAATTTAAATTAAACAAGTTAAATCCGTTAAATGTTTTAACAAATGAGATAATCGTGTTCCAATTTCATCAATCAATACAATTGCCGAGTAATGAACTCATGATTAAGTCTGTTGTAATTACTATGTGTAGACTCAGGAATTTATATACTACGTACATGTTACCACGTTTTAATGATCTATAAATTCCTTGAAAATCATTTAACATAATGTTAAACGTAGAGAATGTATTGAAATTAGGTTTTAATTGATTTGTCTGCGTTGACGTCGAAGTACGTGTTCCTCTTGTTATGAACATTTGTATTGAAACAACACTTACGGCATTAGTATACTTGAAAGGGGGATGTCATATAAAAATGACTACATGCTTACTCCACATTATTTTGCCCATAATAGGATCTATACTTAGAATCCCCGCTATGTTCAAAAATTTATTATTTATTCCGTATTACTACAAAACGTAGTTGATAGCATTCAATCAAATGCTATCAACTGTGAGAATTTGCCTTATAATTCTTGCCCTAATAAAATTCTCCCATTGTAGACTATAACAAATTGGCGATTTCATTACAAGTTTGCTCTCCGCAGCTTCAAAAAGAATAAAATAAGAACATTACCTTAATGAATTCCCATGGCCCGTTGCCAGTTTAGCTTCCTGATCTGTTGAGCTACTCGTCGGTTAATTTGATTTTAGTGCAAATATCCTCCTTACGAAATACATTTCGCAGAGAATCACCTAGCACAGCCCTCTCCATAGCTCGCTGAACGAACTGCTTCAAACGGACATCAGTAAGCGAACGCGCCTTAGATCAAAATTTTTATATTTATATATTATTTCTAATGCACGAAATTTAAATTCGGAAATGACTTAACGTGAAATGCACGAATATAAGTGCATTTCAAACAAACAATCTAGAAATCCTAATTGTAATATTAAGTTGAACAAATGGTTCACGTAACACGAAATTGCTTTTAGCAAGCCCACATAATACCGTAGTATAATAATATAGTAATTAAATAACGCAAAGCGGAAACCCTACGTTGTATCGTTTAATTTCGGGATTCTCAGAAACAAATTGTTGGGTTATTTCTAGTAGCCGGTTCGGGCAGAGCGTACTCGCCATTTTACTTTTTTCGCTCCAGTTAATTCTTGCCACATATATTTAGATTACCTCGCATATATTATTTTACGTTAGAAATTATATTGTGTACGTAAGGTATTAAAGACTTAAAAATGAAAAGTATCAAGTGCCGAAGTGACCGTCACCTCATTTTCTGCTAAGGTGACTGTCTGCTTAGGTCCCACTGTCTCAATTATTCTGCCACAAAGCAGCTGAGGACCATTAGAATTACAGGCTGAGACATTTCATTTTAGTCCTCAGAGGGGCAATGCGCCTGTAGGCTTTTTTGCTTAAAGTTTGTTGTATGAAGACTGTGTATAATATTCGTTTGTCACTTCAAGTTTTTAAAAAATTGGATATTTTGTGGTTTTTTTCATTGTATTTTGTCTTTCTTCTAATACTTTTTTTATTGAGGTCGTGCTTCGTTATTATAATCATAATTTCCATCCCAAAAGCAACGTTAACATCTCTATGTGTGTCGAAGAAACAGGCTTTTAGCTATTAACATAGATGCAAGAAAACGTGGTTCTTTTTTTTAAACACAAATAAATATAACTCATGATGGGGGATCCTCAAGATCGTCATCGTCATCGATCTTTAGGTCGACTGGTAATATCATCGATTGCTATGATGAAAATATTAAAAACGGAAGAATAGTCTTATAAAATAATAACATAAGTTATGATTTTTTATATTTACGCGAACACTGCACGTTAAATAAAACTAATTTTACGCATTTTATCGCGTTAAATTTTAACATTTTAATTCCCGAAGTTTCGACTTTACAGCACGCATTGTCACGACGAGGACCGAGGTGTTTTACGTATTGATGTTATAGCTAGCATGACTGCCTTTATCTACGAGCTGCGAGTATTCAAAAACTGAATGTATGGCTAACTATGACATCGGGACGTCAAACACCTTAAATCCCCAGCGTGTACATGGGTGCTGTAAAGCACCCGAAAAGTCGGGTATTAAAAAGTTAAAATTTAACGGGATAAAATCCGTAAAATTTGTTTTATTTAAAAATATGAGCTACACAGTACAGAAACACCTTTTTTCAGAAAGTTTTTTTCCGAAATCTTTGGCGGCCTTAGATTATTGATAGGTCTTCTAGGCGCTCTGAGCGCGCGAATACCTATCAATAACCTAAGTTGGCGGCCTTTCAAAAACGAGTAGGTTGACGTGATAGCGATTTAATTTCGAATTGTGTAGCGCTGTGTTGCTTACGTGTTCTCTTTTAGTATGCGATATTTGCTGTACTATGCTAGAATTCAAGTATTTATTCTCATTCGCGCTAGAACGCTCTTAAGAGCATCGATATTTATATAATTTTCACAGTGAACTCAAGTATATTATACACCACCTATGAATTAGTAGATAGTAGTGTGAGTATTTGATATTACGTTGCATATCCTGGTTTCGCTGTAATATGTTTACCTTCGGTAGCTATCTACTTATAACTGATTGTATGAAATTGAGATCGGCCGTAAGACAAGCATCTCGGATTCATTCCGGAGGGTTATGTTGGATTCTGTTTCCCGTGCAGTTTTAGAATTTTTAAAAGTACTAAAACATTTTTATTAAAAAACTGTTAATTTAATGTCTTTTTTACATAATTCTGGGGTCAAAGGAATTTTTCGCTATAATTAGGGTACAAGGCTGCACTAAAAGTATCGGGAATGGAATATATCCACTGTTCCTGTCATATTAAAATCTTTTTAATTGAAAA
>DWHP01009748.1:0-10095 GCA_018247895.1 Parnassius honrathi | reverse complement strand
ACCGTGGTCAATAAACAATAGTTATAAAATTTCGCGACTAATCAATCAGTCGAACCGCTGGCCACTACCTTGCTATTCGTATTTATAAATCGTACATTTTAATTTTGAACCTCAGTCCACAGTATCCCAGCGGCACCTACAATGACGGCAGTGGAAGTATCCTTCAGAACCTATAGGTGTAGGACGTGAGCGACTCGCGGAGTATCTTCGACAACATTTATTCCAGAGAATTTCGCCCGTCCGGCACATTATGTATGGGTAAAACTTTGCAGTACGTGAAAAGGTATGAGTAATCATTTCGGTATTTTTCCTAATGTGTTGAGGCACTATAGATTTTAAAATTCTTATTTGTAAGCTGTATATTTTATCTAGGTAAGTGCGGAAATTATTATAATTATCATATAGCTGTATTAGTTAAGACTAACACATGTATAAAAAAATAGCTTCTGCCTTAAGGATTTTGAGGAATGAGATGGTTCCCAGCACTAACCACCGTGGCTTTAGAATAAAAATGTATGATGAACAGAGAACTTTATTTTATGGAATTATTTCCTAACTATAACTACTTATTACGAAAATCAGCAAAGCAAGTTTTTCCTTTACGTACGCAAATAGAAACTTTGCACATGCTGCACTGCCAAACTATGCGTACTGTATGAGATTTTGTACTGCACTTCAGGAGCGCCATGTGCCCTGATCTGGTTGGTGCCGACTACTTTCTATACGCATTTCTTGGGGTAACTGTTGGTTTGTAATGTTTTATCAGCACAGGAATCAGACAATGCGCTGGAGGACTGGTATTGGAACTGTAAGATCGCTTATTCACAAAACCAGGGGCAAGAATGCCATGGTAGACAAAACGGCGGAATTCCTTTATTATCAGTCTTGACAGTCCCATATGATCAAGTTTATGTAGATCTTTATACATAATAAAATATTTTCCCAACAAGCAGTTCAAGAAATAAAAGAATATTTTACGCCATCACTTACGAGACCCTTCAATGGCATGACAGCTTTTGAGTTGGTCAAACTTGACTACAAAGTTCATATTTGCGTTGTAATACTTTACAAGTCCAGGGCCAGCTGTCTGGTTTCAGTCACCGTTACACTCTTTGCCATTAACAGTACTGAGATTTCGAGGGTCGTGGTATTATCTCTTATCTTTCCACTTCATCACGGTCACATTTGTGTCACCGACTCGATAATCATGTTCACCCCTTTCTAACTTTTCATCTTCTTTGAGTGTAGTTAAAATGTTTTCTAGTAGCATTTACGGTACCACAAGCTAGGATTTTGTCATTCAGTAAATCTTACTGCAACTGTTAAAATAATTATCAAAGTAGACTCTGTGATGCCTTTGAGATTTGTACATAATCGCTTTACTATTGTCGCACCCAATTTTTTTTCTACATTGTGTTCTTGTTTACGTGTATATAATTGAAAATCGAGACGGTAACCAAATTCAGCACACTACATTCAAACTTTACAGCCCCGTTTGATCGCTTTTTCGTCATGTGCTGTTTTAGAGAAAACTGTCCTTTAATCTTTATCATACTGGACTGGAAGTTTCTTTGAATAATATCCATCAAAGGACGAACTTTATACAATTTATCAAAGTTGGGATCCTGTCTAGAAGGAATCAAGCTATTATTGTTCAAAGGAATGTGATTCAAAAACCACCCAAATCTCAAATGCACGCTTCATTCTACAAAAATACCAAAAATCAAATTGTAAATATCTAGCAAATTATATGTAAATTATTGGCCTATTATGTCACGGTGGTTACCTGACCACCGCATTCAAGTACTATTTTTGTAATGTTCCGTATAATACTATAATCAAATCTACATACAAATGTAGACAGCAACACTCGCAGACACATTTTAACATAAGAATACTGTTAGATTAACGGAAGTATACCTTTTTAATTCAATAATGCAATCTCCCTGAATTAAAACGCTCGCGACCCATCGAATCTCAAGTTCCTAATTGTAACCGACAATCGATTTAATCGACACCTAATGGTCATCCATAGAGTTTAGGGATATATCTGTTATATTCATTCAAAAAATAAAAAAATATGGCGTTATTTTTAGAATATCTTGGGTAAAAGAGGTGGTTAGCGTTAGTAACCACCTACGCTGAAAGAGTTAACCGACGAGCATGCATGCGTAGGTATGTGGATGTGGAGGAGGCGAGAGAGGTGTCTACTCTACACCTCTGGGTAACAGGCGTGAGTGTTTTATGTATGTATAATTAATCTGTAGAATTTTTGAGTCTGTTTCTGGATGGTTTAAAACTCAATTGGACCTGGTAGGTGGCGCTGTTGTCGAGATCCAGAAATCACCCGTGTGGAGCCGGGCGGACCGCTAGTATAATACTCACCGCGAGTCGAGGAATGAGGAACACCTATTGTTCTGTTTGCTAGTTTAGGTACACGGGGGCCACCTGAATTTTTTTGTCTAATGGTTTATACAAAAGGTATCAATGCTAAAAAAAAATATTACAGTAAAATTTATTTAGTTACAGCACATACAAAAATATAAGAAATGTTATTCTTATAATGAAAGCAATTGTTATAAAGTTTTTGTTTTGTTTTTATTTCAATTAGAAAAGTGAATAATTGCACACAGCAGAATAAAAATAAATGTAAAAATACATTATTTTGAGCTTTTCAAGTAGGTTTTAAGTTCACAATTAAATAATTTTCATACTTAACATAGGGATTAAGAAACAACAAGCATTATTTGTTCCATTTCTTAGAAAACTACTTTTTTTTGTTCCAGAGCTAGTATTTGTAAGAACTACAGTGGCTATCGATCAGAAATAGACGCCATTAGAACGCTAAATCTACTTAAGTTAAGCCACTGCTGGACACACCGTTGCTTCTCATCGCTTTTCCTATACTCATGACAATGAACTTCTGGTTTTGAGCTTCCAACACTAAATAATTTCTTTTTAAATAAATCTGCATATTCATCAACTTTCTCCAGCCACCTCTGCATTGGATTAATGAGAGAGCTGTGGTACAACCAGTTTAGAATTGGAGTCTTAGACCACCAAGGCTCAAAGGATTTCCAGTTGTAAGCAACAACATTGTCGTACCAACTCTTTCTAGTGTCCATTCTGTCTTGGTATTGTAACCATTTTGTGCAGCACCTCGGTATGTCTGGCACTGATGATTCCTCCGTGAGGATAATATCCGACAAGAGATCTACTGTAGTGTTTGCAACATATGGAGTTAGCTCGGGTTTGATGTTTTCAGTCATAGTATTCGTATTGATTGCTGACACAGCACCGCGAGCAGCGACGTACTGTAGCAATGGAAGCCAGGCTTGTGATATGACGAGGGTAGAAGTAAACAACGTGACGAGGCTAGCGAGGTAACTGAGTGTTGCGGCTACACATACTGCTGAGAACGATTGTACAAGTTCGGATAACATCGCTGCATCGCACGTAGCGGCCAAGTCCGTATATGTGAAGAAACCACGCAAATTTGCTTGCCGGAGCGCCACTTGCCGTTCTAGCCACAATAGTCCAGCCTCAAAAGATTTTTCGTTCACGTAGACGTTCCAATCCTGTAAAAAATAAAATTGATATTGCAGGAATACTAGAATTTATGGAATTTTAAAATTATAGAAGCAATTTGGGACTTATTACGTATTCCCTTTGCCGTATCCAACTGGCGACACCGGTCTCGCGAAATCCACACGCTTTTGTATTACTACACAATTCAAACAATCCGTGCTCAACTCGCGTCAACTGAGCACGTTTTTGGGTATTTATAAGGTACGGAGAATTGTTAAACATTGTGGAGAACTATGCAGTAGAATTTCTAAAGCGGTTGACTACTTTCTTATACTCACAATTGCATTCAGAAATTCTACTTCAAGCTTCTTGAGCTGATTCAGTTCGAGGCCACCAGACGCTGCCCATTCAGAGCAAATCACTTCGTCATCTTCACCATCATCTTGAAGAAACTTGTTGCTCACCATCTGTGTAAATAAACAGTTATTAACAAGTTTTTATGTGGCGACACTTTTGTTTTTAAATATTAATCATAAATAATTGTTATTTAAAACAGTTTTCTACTTATACGGAAAAAAAACCTCGGTCCTGGGAAGAATCAGTAAGAAATCCAGTGAGACTTTATTTCACAGTAACATTATACAATATTAAATAGGTTTTACAATTTCCCCTACGAGACAATGTGTGGAGGAGGCCTACATTAAGCAGTGGACGTTTATAGGCTGTAATGAATGGATATCAATTACACAAAACACCAGAGTCGGCTCACTCTGCGGGCAGGTCAGAAACTGAAGTTTTTATTATATTACAAGTCTTTGTCAGATACATTCTGCTGCCCATCTTCAATTCAGTTTTCCTTCGTCGCCTCCTCTTACTGCCATGGCACGATATGAAGTAGTGGATATACTCACACCCCCACCTATACGATTAATAAAAATGGTAAAGTCAGTGAAATACAAAAGTAAAACGAAATCGGAACAAAAAATAATAATTTTAATTTGTGGTAACTGCGGTTAACTATGACATATGGACGTTGAAGTCGGAAATATAAAAAAGTTAATATACGCGATAAAATCCGTAAAAACTAGTATTATTTAAATGTTTAGTGTTCGCGCAAATATAAGAAATCATAATTTTGTTACGTAATATTTAATACATAACGTAACTATTCGATTTAATGTTAACTTTACTTAAATTCTTAGTGCACATAAATTGTAAAATAGGTGCTAAATTATGTCCAGCGATAGCTCGCGGGTCAACATATGTGGCTCCGACAAAGTATCAGCGCTGCGGAAACTGTGTCGATTGCCTTTTTGTTGCTGTAATCCATTTTTTTAATATTTGGTTGTTTGTTTTTTGTTTGTAAAATTGATGTTCTGCAAGTTTGGGCTGAGGGCTGTTTCTTTTCTCGCTCAAAGGCCAAATATAACTAAATACAGCGAGGAAACACAGCCAGCGTTCTTGGAACGATACCACGGGAGTAGAACTGTATCATAATTTAAAGTTTTGTTTGAATTTCTTTTTATTATACTTTAATATAATAAAAGCCGAGAGCCGTGGTAACTCAGATGGTTAACGCTCGCTGTAAATATAACAGAGAACGCGAGTAACCCGGGTCCGATCCCCGCCGGCACCAATGAAATTGTTAATTGCAATTTTAAGTGCTAATTTACCACGTTGCTCGACGGTGAAGAAAAACATCGTGAGGAAACCTGCATGTCTGAGGTATAAGAAAAAAAATATTTCGAGGAGGTGTGAAGTTCGCCAACACGCATTGGGGCAGCGTGGCGGACTCTTACTTGCCCTAAAACCCTCTCAGAAGTGAGGGTAGGTCTGTCCCCAGCAGTGGGACGTATATAGGCTGTAACTTTACTGTTAAACTTTAATAATTATAAATAATAATTAGTTTAATTAAGCAAACAATAAACGTGGCCTTTTCTCTTTTAAACATCCACCGTAAAAACAGTCTCACCAAGGAAACGAGGAAGAGGTCGGCCGGCGCGGCCGCGGCGAGGTAGTCGCGGTTGCAGCTCCTGAGCCGCTCGAGATACAGGATAGCCAGCACGAGCGCGCACGGAGAGACGCAGGCGCCGCGCGAGATGCCGGCCGCGGCGTCCGCGCGCAGCCGCCGCAGCGACCGCCCGCGTTGCCACTCTGACCACATCTCGCACGAGATCTCTGTAGCGAACCACACATTCCTCTCACGAACGAACGAACGAACATAGGCCGGTATTCAGAGGCAATCACGAGTTTGAACACTATGTGCTAGAGCCACGTTGCAGCCATATATATTATGGTTGTAGCACGAATGAGTCCGCCCGATTGGAAAGGAACCACGGTCTCACATAATACCAACGTAAAATAGCAGCTCGTATAATGAGTGTAGTGTACCGAGGTGACAACGCATCTGCATATTGATTCTTAATCGAAGATAAATGTAAAAGTCTTTGGACCATAGCATCTACCATCAGGTGGGCTGTGTGCTTGTTTCTTATCCTTATACTAAATAATACTGAAATAAAAATAAAAAATCCTGAGTTTATACTCTTTAACTCCGCACTGTCAAAATTTGAGTCTACACGCACTGCATTGATCAGGGCTGCGGCACGACGCTGAAGACTGATGGAAAACCGACGCAATCCGTGAACTTATGTCGATTAGAACGGAAGCTGGCTGCGGCACAATGTCTAGACCGGCTTGCCGAGGTGATTTTTCGGACTCCACAAATCGCGACATTATAAACTTTAGAGTTTAAGTCGAAATTGTCTCTGAATGGTTTTACAATTTACCTGATGGTAAGTGGTGACTGAAGTCTGCGTTATCACCTCTGAAGACTTAGATGGAATGCCTTCAGATCGAAACACTGCAGCTCAAGGACTATTATTTGGTGACAGAAACAGGCAGAGGGTGATAATGGTACCTAGACCTAGTAGTAGTAGACCTAGACGGCCTCTTAGGCAGAAAAGCAGACCTACCAACTAGTCAAAGAAGGAAGAATACTGAATCTAGATACACAGTGTTATTATAAATTATAACATATTGTTATTATGGGGGAATCCCCTTTACTGGAAATTTTCTCCTGTGCAAAGTGTATAGTGCAGTTATAGACCCAATGGTACCAATAACCGCATTATACATTATTAAACTTATAAGATTTGGATTAAGTTGGGAGGGCCGGTTAGGTTAGCGTTTGAATGCATTATGGTTATGTGAATTGGGATAATCATAACAGGTATAAACCAAAACCCTGATACCTAAATGCAGAGTCAATATTTATGAATCATACACAGATAAATACATTAATTGCTAGGTATTATTTGACGACAATATCACACTAATATGGAAGTTGTCACAGAAAATATTAATCAGTTAATGTGAGTCATAGACAAGTTTTGGGCGGACCACAGATATACAGGAAATCAACAGATGTAAGTGGCTCAGGACCATGCTTGTAAAATTCTTTTGTGTTCAGCAGTGGAGTAGCTACATACAAAATATATACTATATGAAAAGACACCATCTGATAAACCAGTTTTTAGATATTCAACCAACATACACATAGGTATTCTAAACTATATGGTTTATATCACCCATTATTATTTTCATTCCTAAAATACATCTTATCCAAAAATATCTTAAAATACCCTATTATCATCATGGCATGACTACCTCGATCAATGTTCCTATGTTGAAATTGTATTAGACACTTACCAGTGACAGGAAGACTCAGACACGGCAAATTGGGCAGCTCACCATAGTAGAGAGTTTTAGTGATCCGTTTCAGAAAATCATCATGGTCCCCTACAGTCTGCCCAAAAAGACCAAACACATTATATCTGCATACACTTAATTTTTTTTACTGTTATTTTTATATTTTGTAAGATACATTTTTGGGAATAAGTATACCATTCACAAGTCCACTGCTGAACATAATAATAGGAATATCATTCCATGGATGTCGTAAGAGGCGACAGAGGGAAAGAAATAAGGAGATGAGTAGCAGCTTCTTCCTAATAATGACTAAAAATAAAAAACTACAGTTGCCAAATCACTTGTTTGATGGGATGCCTACGTTCAGCAAAGGACTTAGATAGGCTGTAACGGTAACGGTCAGGAATGCCACTAAGCACGGCCACCGACATTCATCGACTTCCTGCATCTTTCACAGATAGTCACTCCAGTGACAGTCCAGTGGGGGCCCGCCCTTCCCTTCGCTTACTGGTACTAGGCTGCCACTCGAAAACCTTTCTTCCCTGTCAGTTGTCAAAACTGAAGCTGCTGAAGCTGAAACTGAAGCAGAAGATAGACAGGAAAATAACAATAACATAACTGCAATTGCCAATGGTAAGAGTTTCAAGAGCCCTGCTATACCTCGTTACAGTGATGACCATGGTACCGGCGGGGCAGGGGGTTCTAAGAATCTCCAGTGGAGGTTCGGTTGCCACCTAAGTCGACCCGACCTGGCAACATGTAACGCATACACCCTGAAGACTGGCGAGAAGATCCTGGAGCTGGAAGAAGAGATAAACAAGTTGCGCTGGAATATTATAGGATTATCTGAGGTCCGAAGAGAGGGGAAGTGCATGGTAATCCTCGAATCCAGCAACTTGTTCTATCACCGGGAGTTTTCAGCGTCTAGGAGACTGCAACACAGTGGAGGATATGAATGACAAGCTTGTGAAAACTGCGATCAGAGCTAAGTTTTGCAAGACCCGCCGCAGAAGAACACAAAAACGATCACACTCTTAATCTTAATGGCTGTTGGACAGGAAATAAAGCTACAATCTTTGACAGATTTGACAGCATACAGGCAACTGAACGGACAGATCTCCAAATGCATGCGGCGATTACGCAACTTCGATATAACACGTATTGAAGAAGCGATCGAGCGAAACCAAGCCTCCAAAGTCTTTCCCAGAGATCTGTCTGCCGGAAAGAGTAATTGTCGAAGATGAAGACTGAATGTGGCAGCATTGTTTCTGGAACACCAGAGATTTTGAGTGAGATTGAGAGGTTTTATGGGTAGCTGTACTCATCATCATTGGAGGTACACGCAAGTGTGAGTAACGATCCAAGATCAGGTCTTGCCAGACACTAATCTGATGATATTCCGGAAGTCAATCTAAGGGGGATTAGTATGGTTATCTAGCACCTTGAAAAGGGCAAGTCCCCGGGCGACGGTGGAATTACAGTGGAGTTTCTGAAAGCGGGTGGTAAACCAGTACTTAAAGTCCTTCAGAAGCTCTTTAATTCTGTCGTCTACGGTGGGACTACTCCGGAGGCGTGGAGCGAAAGTGTGGTGGTCTTGTTCCTTAAGACGACAACACTCTCTTGAAGGACAAATAAAGAAAAACTGAATATGTCGAATAATTGTATATGTAAAGAATCCTGTAACTCTTATATTATATTATATTCTCATATTATATTCTTACAAACCATGACTCCAGATGAAATTAATCCCTGATTAAATTATATTATCCTTTGTAAATATAATTGGTTGGTTGAATTCTCACAACATGACTGTAAACATACCTAAATAAAACTAAAATAATGCAATTTCACACGACTAAGCAATGGCCAGCTCATTGCCACTTTAGCTTACTGATCTACTTTATGCTACTCTAGTTCTATTGCGGATATCCTTATTTGTAAGTCAATCAAGCATAGAAACTCTGAACATAGCCCTTTTCATCTCTCACTAAGCGATCTGATTTTAGAAATGTATAACTGTTTTTAGAAAAATTCTCTGTAATAATTACTGAATGTTTATCTTATTTACCTTTGTATACATATAAAATACATGTTAAAAGCATTCTTATGACAAAAGGATATTTTAAATATTTTTATTTATTTCAATGATAAGATTATGTGAATATAGAGAGGCTCTTTGGACTTTTTATGTATGTATGCATTCCATTAGGTTAATTTATAACGGTTGAGAGAGAAATAGTCCACTTTAAGTTTTTTGCCACATGGTCTCACACAGTAAGGACAGCACAAGGTGCTAGGACTCTTCTATGTAGGAGACTTACATTCAACAATACCAAATTTAAAAAAATAGGGCAGGTACCACCATCTTAAAAAAAATGGTGGTCATCTTATTTATTTTGGCCGCATAATAGGGTGACAACACTTTCTGCATTTTGATTCCTAATTAAAATGCTGATCAAATCTATTTTTTATTTATTTATAGCCTTTATTGCCAACATTTTTTTTGTTTTAAATTATTACAATTGATAATTGATAGAATCAGGCTTTACTTTGCAGAAATCCATCACAATATAGATATAAATAGTTGATTCGCAACCTTCTGCTTAATTAAATACAATGATGTCTTACCTGGATAGAAGAGCACCTCCCACCCTCCCTCAATCGCATGCACTAATCCTGACACCACAAATCCCAGCACCACTACTCCCAACACCACTACTCCCGGCACCACTACTCCCAACATCACTACTCCAGGAAAAAACACACCATCGATGACAATACGACACGTATAGGTGACTGGACACAACCTAGCCAATTCCTTTAAAGTTTTACATACTTGTAATAAGGGGCTGCGAC
>DWHP01009747.1:0-10096 GCA_018247895.1 Parnassius honrathi | reverse complement strand
CAATAACAATGTTACACAATTAACAACAAAAAACAAATTAAATAGGTTCAGAAGTGATGGGTATGTTTATAATTTATATTGTTAAATATGCAAATACCGCCATGAAGGTTAATAAATCAGTTGTTGCAAGCACCGCCCGTGTTTCACCACATAATACATAACTCCACCCATGGCAGGCAGGTTGGCTACCGTAGCTTTTTTAACCATATTGAATTTTGTCAGGAAAATGCTGATCCCAACTACTTTTTTAGTTTCGCTCAGTTGATACTTGAGGGACGATGTGGTAAAGTGGCACTGCCACTGGGCCATTGACCATCTGGTTGGGATACCATAATTAGTCAAATTAAATATTAGTCCAAGCATATGACTTCAAAAATAAATTGTTCTCGTTTTGCGTAGATCAGTTTTTATTCAGGAAAGGTAATGTAGCCAGTCAATACGTCTAAAGGGAATTTGCCACTACCTAAGTTAATAAGTTGATTTTAAAATATTGCCCCAGATAAATCATTTTGCAACTCAACACGCTAATTCTTGCTTAAATTTAGTATTTTAACGTGTTTCCACAAAATCGAGGACTTTAAACATGCATTAAGTTCAATGGCTAACGTTGACCGTGGAATCACTGGCAATGTTTAAAGAAAATCTCCTGCTAACAAAAGTCATCGCAGATGTTCTGCAGATCTTACATGCATCTATTGCCTCCAAAGACTTTTTATGTAACATCGGGCATTTATCTCAAACTATCAATTTACATTGCTGCCAAACCTTTGCTTTTGCAAAGTTCTTCGAAATTACAGATCGGAACTCCGTTGCTTTGCATATTCAGCGGCAATCTTAGTTAAATGGACTGTTCGACCAGCTTCCAATAATGTAGCTGCAATAATGAATCAAGTGCGACTGCAATTTCATTGAATGAGCGAATTGTCGTTAAAATCAATAAAATCAAAAAAATCCTGTACCACCGGGAGAGAAAGAATTATTCGAACTGATTCTCTTACATCGAGATCGTACTGTTTGCGTTGGCACATCACACATGTCATGTCCTAATTGATATCAACGACTTGTTGTAAATTTCTTTACTGACTTGTTAATTTGGATTTCGCATTTAATTCAAGATATCGTCACATATGTCATCTTTGTATTTGATACATAAATCGATTAATTTTGATGGGAAGCATGTTGATAAAATTATAGAAAACAAACCTATTCGTATATGACGAGCTTGTGAAAAAATTAGGGCAATAATGAGAGTTTGATCCCGATGAGCGTCAATTGCTATTGGATGGAAGATGGACTGTAAAAATTCGACTTATTACATCGGTGTAATATACATTTGGATAACCTGGAACTGGTTATACTTCTTTACGTCGTTGATATTTCTTTGAGAATTAAATAATAGTGTTCCAGCGAAATCACTATTCTGACGTTTCAAAAAAGTGATCAAGATTGTAGATGGTGGTTGAACAGCTCGTTGTAATGCGTTATATGCCGTGGAATATCCTCATTGACCATTTTCCAAGTGTATGGCTAAGTGAACAACAGTGGAGTGGTCTTTCATGAATTGGAAAAGAAAAATTGCACCAAATTGCTTCATTACTGCTAAAATAGCGGCATATTTGGTATTGAAAAATTTCGTCATTAGAATTCTCTATGTCAACTCCAATCACAGCAATCATAGCCATCAATGAACGCTTCGAGCATTTACCATCCAACATGTACCCTACACGGTGAATTATGATTAAAGGTTCAGCAGGAGCCATGGGTTATGTTTTTAATAACACATGCAAGCCTGGATCTACTTGCCCAACCTAATCAGATACGTGCATCAATGCAACGCACATTTCTACCGCTCCACAGAATACATCCAGCAGCGTGTCTTGCCAAATACGGTGTGTTTCACAATAAAATCCATTAAAGACAACTTTTGTAAAAAGACTCGCAGTAATGTCATGGCGATCAACGGGTGATTAGCCATGGAATAACTCAAGTTTTATTTCTATCCATTCGTGCGCTTGTCCACTGGACGTGAATGTGATAAATAAATCTGCTATGTCATAATGACGAACATGTGACGTAGCATTTTGAGCATATTCATGCATATTTCGAGCACTTCCGATGAATGTTGCTGAAAGAATTGTCATCCGGCTGGTATTCTCTGCATTTCTATCAGTATTAATCGCATATCGCAGATGAATACACTCTTCAGAACGTAGTTAAGTCTGGTTCAACCAGATGAACGTCAATCGCTTTGTATCTATTTTGACATAGGCATACGAGTGTATCAACTGCATATTGGTGAAATAATCATCGACATTTAAAGATGTGATTGTCTTCGTTTTCACGAACCATCATAAGGTATGAGTTCATTGAACTAACGGTTTGGCATTTGCAAATAAATTATTGTTTTAATGACAGTGGTTCAGTTATTGAACTTCCATAATATTCTTACATATAGTACAGTTCCTATTGACAGATAGGAACAGTTGGAATGAGAAAAAGAAAAATGTAGTTTTTACTTTTTCCGTGGTATTTTTCTACCATCCTCGGACTACAACGAACATTTAAAAAAAATTACCTAATTGGTGCAGCCATTCGCGAGTTTTGCGTTTAGCAACACATTTAACCATTCATTTTTATTTAAATCGATTACAGCAAAACATTATAACGTTTATGGTGTCTTGTGTATCTAATAAAATATTGTATAACATTTTGATTGGCGTTATCGAGCACTGGGTCTCGATAACATTAATGCCAGGTTAATGACAGCACAATAACAGCAGCATAGCCTGAGTAAATCTAGCAAGCAATTATCAACTCATCTGTCAAAAGTGATGATAATGGGCTACCCACAAATGACCTTTATAGATTGATGTATTTAATGAATTTAATTCTATACGTGGTAAAGCCATGCTTAAGCTATATTATGTATTAGGAATGCGTCGGCTCGACCGGGGAAGACCCATGCTCACATAATAACAGCGTTAAATAGAAGCACGCCGACGCATTTTCTCTGAAGGGAAAATTTTATTCTATTTGTTATGTGGATGTTATTATTTTATTTGATAACAAAAAGTCTGGACATGCAATTACGACATTGGTATATTACACGTTATACTAAGTGCTCGATCTGAAAAACAAAACTGTAACAGAAGTAAAAAGGGTCCAATAATCTTAGTGATATATTAAAAGCAAAAAGTAAAATATATAAAGTACCGTATATAAAAATAACGGTATGTCAGTGGCTAAAAGTTCAGCACGTCGCTGCCATCGCTGCGCAGTATAAGTTCCGGATTTGAATATTTCCGATACGGGGAAAATGTCAAGTTTATAAAAAATAATAAAAGAAAACATAAAGGATAAATCTCATCTATTTAACTAAAAATAAAAATACACTATTCCCATATTTTTAGCCAAATGGACTACTAATCCATATTTCCTTTTTATTATTTTACTGGCTGGCCAGGCAGACGTTGTTCTGCCCTCTCCGACGACCCTTTGTCCTATAAAAATCCTTAAATTTGTAATAAAAAATATTGAAGATCTGTTATCGGGATAAAAACTATCTTGTTTCTCAAGTTGGACGAAACTGCACACAGTGTGCAGTTTCATTGAAATCAGTTCAGTAGTTTAGGAGTTCATCAAACCATGTGTCAAACCATCACGTAATTTTATGTATAAAGATTATAATTATATTACTTGAAAAAAAAATTGTCTAATGTTTATTACCGTTACTTACATGAACGATATGTCTATTCGAATATTCGATAAAAGCTGCGTTTATGGCTTCAGAATAATTAAAAAATTGCAAAACCGCTAAATAATTTTTATATTAGGACCATTACGCTTTTGCAAGTCGTTTCCTTTGATCGTATTCATGCAATTACGAATGTGGTTTAATCACAGTAGGCTCAGGTACAATGGGTTGCGTCACTGTGGCCGCGGAACAGCTTCCGTTCAGTTCTTCGCGACCCTCGAGACTCAGACAGTAGCGAGTGGGAGATGCAGCGTTTGTATATATAACCCGCGATCGCCGATCCTTCTACAAGCAGTTACCAATCAGCTTCAGCATGAAGGTAACAATACTTTACTATACTTAATAATAACACATAATCTGTCGGATACGTTATTCTTACATTGTTTCATATAATATTTCTCACCCGTTCTAAAACCGCTTTTCAAAACAACTGTTGGGACTTGCGCATTATCGAGTTTCATAACATCATTCTCATTATCTCCATAAATTTTCTCACGATACAACGACTTCTTTAAGAGGTTTGTGATTATCAGCTCTATGTTTTCATATTTAAACGATATTTTTACCTACATAACTTAGTCACAAGCAACAAGTGATATATATGAATGAACAGCATATTAATTTTTATAAACACGTAAGATGAATTATTTATTTCCTAAGAGTACGTAAACAGGCCTTAAAATTGCAACAGGCTGAGTACTGTAGCTCAACAACATTATCAGCAATTTTTTTGTTGCAATGCTATTTGGCAAAACCTAACACCTATATCTAAACAAAATTGAAGTGTCTTTTTGTAACGTGAAAATAACAACTTTTTACTAATTGCATATAAAAGTATATAGGGTACTTATAATTAAAAAAGTTTTTTTAAATTGAATATAACTATATACACGGATTCTATCGCATTTGATTTACTTATTTTAACTTATTTTTAATTCCCGACGTTTCATTCAATGTGTAGTGTTCGCGTAAATTTAATAAATTAACTTTTAAACTCTTTGTTTGTCTGTCTGTCTGTCTGTTCCGGCTAATCTCCGAAACGGCTGGACCGATTTTGATGGGATTTTCACTGGAATCTAGCTGATGTTACGAGGAGTAACTTACGATATTTATATTTCCGAAAAAAATAGGGTTCCATGTAAAAAAATTAAAACCAATGAAATTCCATCGTAATAAAAAGAACTAGTTGATAAATATATTCTATATTCCGTTCATGTTATTTTAACTGAATCATCGAGCAATTGAGTTCATAAACGTGAAGCAACTTTGAAACTACAAGTAAGCAAGCAACATTGCGCTGCGTTGTACGATACAAACGGCGTCTTGACAGCTATACAATGGAAACTAGAAATAGCTTCAGAACTGCCATGTTTACGATTGCTTTAATTTATCGTCATTGTTCGATTCAACATCTTTTTTTTCTTTGTTGTGCAGGTATTTGTATGCTTGTTGGCCCTTGCGGTGGTCGCTAAAGCCGGCTATATCGGCGGTGGCAGTAGCGGTTGGTCCAGCGGCGGCGGCGGCGGCTGGTCCGGAGGCGGTGGTGGCTACGGCGGTGGCTTTAGCGGCGGCGGCTTCGGTGGCGGCAGCCATAGCGGCGGTGGACGTACGTTGCTATGACTAAATTTATTAAATTGCAAATAACCGTAATCTTACGTGTTTTATAAAACCAATTATGTAGATTATACCAACTTATATTTTTAATGTGAGCAAACTAGAGAGAGCCAGTTCATACTGAAATGTGAGCATCACGGCTCAGGTGCTGAGCTCTCGCTGTAAATATCGCGTGCAACTCGGAATGTTATCCAGTCGATCCTAATAAAATTGCTATTTGCAATTTTAAGAGCTGATTTACCCCGTTCTTGACGATGAACCAAAATATTTGCTCTGATATGGAAACGTGCATATAGAGAAATTAAAAAAAAATTAAATCTGCCAACATGAAATGCGGCGGGTTCGCTCTAAAACCGTCTCAGAAATGAAAGGAAACCTGTGCCCAGCATTGTGATGTATATAGTCTGTTATTTTACATTACTTCTACCCGTTTATGAATTGCAGTAACCAATTGACTAATATTCGATTAACGACCTGTAATTCGTCTTAACTAATCAAATAAATATGATATATTCTCCTTAAATAATAAAAATTTGAACAAGTTTTTATGCTATAGAATGGAATAGAATAATTTTTATTCAATATAAGTTAATTACATGTAATTCTTACTAAAAGTCATATTTTTACTTTACCGACGGTTCGCAAATATCTCTGTCCTGGGAAGAACCAGCAAGAAACCCAGCAGGACTTTAAAAATAAAGTAAATTATACAATATGAAAGGTTGTACAAACTAAGTATTAACAAAATTGGTTTTAGAAACAACTTGGAAGTGACGACCTCAACTCAAATGGCAATAAATTGTGTACGCAGAGTCACGCCTCTATTTCTCGACTTAATGGAATACGATATTTTAAAATTATTTAAACAAAATGGCTCACTATTCCACTCCATCTTTAGAGTAGCTACACCCTTTCACGTTGTAGCCTATCAAAAGTCCGCTGGTAACTAAACATAGGCCTTCCCCATAGATTACTTCATTTGCCACGGTTGCCACGCTTGGTACGCGGGTTAGCAACAGCTGTTTATCTTATTTTTAGTTGTTATTAGAAAGGTGCTGCTGCCCGTGTCATGATTTGTTTCCCTCTGTCGTCCCACGCGACATCCACAGGACGATATTAGGGATATTGGATACTCTTACATCACCACTGCACGTCGGCACTGCGCCCTAATATTTAGACCATAGGTTAAGCCTTGGCTTACCTTGTAGGCTAAATATTAGGGCGCAGGCTAAATAGGCTAGACTTGACAGTTCTTACTTGTTTGTTTTGGTTTAGTGAGGTATGTAATAAACGCGATAATTGTGATCTGCTTAATCCAGAATTTATTTTATTGTTAACTTACAATAATGTACCAATTTCTTTTTTAATTTAACAGAAGTCAAGATCATCAAAATAATTACGTCCGGCGGAGGCGGAGGCGGTGGAGGTTATGGTAATAATTTTATACATTTATAACTACATATTATTCCCAACGATACTAAAAGGGGATGGCATAGTATATAGTTCCATTACCAGTTAAAATTTGCTACAGAACTAAGGCCATGATAGCCAAGTACTCGCTGCAAACTTCATAGTTCACGAGCAACCGAGTTTGATCCCTGTGGGTACCGTTGAAATGTTTTATTGCAATTTTAAATAATAAATCGGTAACTTATAAAGTACTCGACGTTGAAAAAACCATGAGAAAATCTGCATGTCTAAGAAATAAAAAATTTGAGTATTTGTAAAATCAACTGGGCGACGTGACTGTTCCATAAACTTATCAGCAGTAGGAAGAGACTTCTTCCCAGTATTAGGCTCTAGCTTTACCGTTTTGTTAATTATTTGCTCCTTGATAAATTATTGTTACGTTATACAATAAACACATTCATTAAAACATAAGTCGTTTCTACCCAGAAAAGTATAGCTTTCAATAATTTAAAGAAGTTTAGAAATAGCTCTTTAGATAAATAGATTAACTCAGGTATAAGTGTAAAAGTATGTTTGTTTGGAAAACATCTAATCAACATTTTCGATAACGCTTGAACGACTGCTGGACAGATTCTAATAAAATTTGGCATAGAAGTCGAATTGAGCGATAGGACGTAGGATACTTTTAATAATAGGTATTATAAAATGCATTAATAAACTTTTATTTACGCATAACGAAGCGGATGGTTAACAGCAAGTTTAAAATAGAAAATTGTAGAATTAAGGAAGTAAGAGATCATTGAATACTATGTAATTAAATTCACGTAAAATTCTAATAACAGACACTATACGCAAAATTAAACCTACCTGTTCAAACTAACATTCACAGTTTTAAACTACGTGTTAATAATAATCGCAATTACAAACGATAGGTACTGATTTAGGAATAATTTTGCAATCAACAGGAATATGCTGCAGTTATTTACAACCCAGGGCACAGAGTAATCCACTACGTCCAAGCCTTGTTTAAATATCCCAAAACTTTTTTAAGGATTAGTATTAATTAATATTATTCCCCGTCGACACAACTGCTTCCTCTTATATACCTACTACATAATACGATTTATGTGAAATTACAACATCGGAAATAATTATTTTCGTCATGAATCGACTTGGTACATTAGAGAGGTCAAAATATCTCGACTTAGGGTCATCCGTTCACTCATCAGTTCGCAGCGAATAACACATTATGCAACACTCGTTGTTTCATGTTACATTGCACCACATTTTTTCTGATATTTGTAGTAATACACTGTCATGATTATTGCCCGTTTACAGGTTTAGTTTTTATCCGTTGGTTCTAAGGCGGCAATATATCGGTGTAATATATAAAATATGCTTTTATCAGACGTTAAAAGATATACAAATTATTTATATGGTTATTAATTCACTTAAAAATTATGATTAACACTAAATAATTTTTAGCAACTTGATTTAACAAGTTAACCACCTCTGTAGGTCTTTTTAAGACATCTCTAAACGCTGCGAACAGATTCGCCCAAACAACACTGCTAATACTGCTTTGCATTACCTGTCTGTTATATTAAAACCCTTAGAATCAATTGTCGCCAGGCAGAATCGCCGTGTCCCGGCACGGCGATTCTGCCTGGCGACAAAAATAAGTAAGAACGTGGAAAGATATCAACCAGACGGGCTCTTCGGCGCAAAAGGAGCCCAAGCGTTTAATTCTCTTTAGATGTTTTTGATGTGTCTGATGTATTTTTAATGTGTATGAATAATGTATTATTCTCTTTTACACAATTTTAATGTGCAATAAATGCTACAGGCGGAGGCGGTTTTGGCGGCGGCGGCTATAGCGGAGGCGGTGGTGGTTGGAAACTTGGAGGAGGAAGTAGCGGATGGTCAAGCGGCGGAGGCGGGGGTGGATGGAAACTTGGCGGAGGAGGCGGCGGCGGCGGTTGGAGGCTCGGTGGCGGAAGCAGTGGCTGGTCCAGCGGCGGCGGTGGAGGCGGCTGGAAAAGCGGTGGTGGAGGTGGCTGGTCTAGTGGTGGCTCCTCGGGCTGGTGGTGATATTCTGAATAGTACAAATGATTAATATATTATACCTTCCAAAAATGTGTCTTTTATTCAATATCCGATATCCTCTTATCAAACACTACAGCAGGGATTTCCAAAATAATGCAAAACAGGCCGCCCTGCAACAGATATATTTTACCACATTTTATTTACCTACATAATTTTGAGAATTGGTTGCACTATGATTTATTCTGTGGAACCTGTCAGTGTTTTTGTGAGAGTAAAGTGTCGGGACAAGCAATTGTCCGTCCGGTGTAAGATGTTATCCTCTACGTATTAAACAACAGTACGTCGCAAGTCTTCGCCTACTCTAGTAAGAATCAAAATAACCAAGTCGCATCGCATTGCACCCGTCGCCCTAAGGCGAGAAGGTAGGACGTCTCTTACATGCCTGTATGCATATATGACACGCATGTATCATTTGAACTGGGATAAGGCAATGCGAGTGTGTTACCACACGCCTCCTTTTTAGCGTAACCGACCAAACCCCCCCACCCCCCAACTTTGGAAACCTCTGCATAAAATGATCATACATTATTTATCCGTACCAAAATAATTTTTGTACAAAATTCGTAATAAAACTAAAAAATCTGGTTTTTCCAAACATTATTTTACGCAAGAGTTAATCCATCTCAGTCCTCAGGGCAACACATCTGCATTTTAAATCTTACTTGAGAATAAATGCAGATGTCTATGGGCCACAGCATCCACTTACCATCTGATGGACTATTGCTCGTTTGTCACCCTTATTAAATTAAAAAAAAACTTGGGTGTTATTGAATAAGGTTGACGAACAAGCAACAGTCCACCAGATGGTAAGTGGATGCTGTGGCCCATAGACATCTACATTTGTTCTATATCAAAATTTCAAATGCAGATATGTTGCCCTGAGGACTGAGATGAAATGCCATGCTTCCAGTAAAAAGGGCTTTTTTGTATTATGTGCGAGCAGCATACAGGTCTAGGGAAAGAAACCAGTATCACTGCAACCTAAAAGATCTATCGTGATCGCTGCTATGGCTATAGTTCACTGCCAAGCCCTATGTTTTCCATGAATAGAAGGAGTTGCTTAACCGTGAGCAATTTCACTTCTTCTGGGCGGAGTACATAGTTTCCCGGATGAGTGTTACGTTTGCGCATTAAAGGTCCGCAATCAGTTAGGATGTGCAGAGGCGTTTCTTCCGTTATGGAACAGAACCGACACATCCTTGAGTTGCTTAG
>DWHP01009746.1:0-10096 GCA_018247895.1 Parnassius honrathi | reverse complement strand
TAACGGCCATACTAGTATAAACTGTGTTACAGCCGTCAGCGTCTTCCACCCTGAGTATTTCGCTATATAATACACAAACATGTTAAGTTAAATAAAATTAAAGAAAAAAAAATGAAGAGAAAACTTTCTAATTACCACAAATGTGTGCGTGCGTGCGTGCGTGTGTGTGTGTGTGTGTGTGTGTGTGTGTGTGTGTGTGTGTGTGTGTGTGTGTATGTGTACTATTTTACTGTATGTAAAATCAACTCAGTGTTCTTATAATTAAGTGACTCTAACCAATTATGTACTACTTTTTTACATTCGATATATTGTTTCGAATAAATATCTATCTCTTTATTGATTTTATTATAAATTTGAGACGATCGACTGTTATATTGATTACTAGCAAAGTTAGTTTTAGTTTGGGGTGCTGTAGCTACTTTATTTTTTCTTCTTTTTTCTTTTTTGCTTGCATCGTAGGGTAGTAGGGTAGTTGCTACGTTTGGCAAGCAGGTGGGCAATCTCTGATTTTTATTACTCTGTGTTGTTATCAGGAAGATGCTACTGCCCATCTCTTATTTTATTCTTTCTCAGTCTTCCTTTTTCTCACATCGCCACTAAACGGTTAACCGTGATACCTTGTGACGTTGTTTGATACGTTCAATGATTTGAAAGTTGAAAGGATTTCTTTTGAGTAAAAAGACAGAAAGAATCTTGAGAATTCTTTATTTTAGTGTCGACAACGACAAGATAAAGTCATGATATTTTCGACAATAGACAATTAACATAGACTAAAACATCATAGTCGAATTAGCAGTAAGCAAGTAAGAATACACTACGTAACAGACTGATGGTGAAAAGTCAATCTAAAAATGCTGCGCTTATATTTCACAAAATGGTGATGGGTTTCAGCATTACTTAATGCTCGGGTGTCCGTACACACACGCATACACAGCGTACTAAATATTGGCTAATTTTTACGACGTTATAAGAAAGCGTAGTAGCTATTGTAAATACCAATGAGGCAATTTAGTGGAGGCCTTTGTATAGCAGTGAAATTTTTATGGACTGTAATGAATGAATGAATGTGCGTGGCGTAAGGGAATTTATTTCTTTATTTTATCCTGCGGTGTCCTGAGAGACTACGGAGATACCCCAGTCGTCAAAATACCCTAATCGGGATGAGTGGTAACGTCAAAGTTGCAAGACATCTGGTAATTCGACCACGAATTAAATTTTCGGCGCGTTATGGCAGTAAAATCGACACGTATGCCGTGACGGTATGACGCTCCTCTATGCCGTCATACTCCCTCTGCGTCCGCTCTCGACTCCCTTCCGTGTGCGTGCGCTTATACCTACTATAACCACTACGTTGTTTCTTTGTGTGAGTTGCGTACTATGTGTGCTTTTCCTAATACTTTATTTATTAACTTTTCTTGCGTTTATAATTTTTAGGATATTATTATAATAATATTCTCTTATATAAATGTAATAAATATATTAATTTTATTAACAGGTTGGCTCGACCGGGGGAAGACCATGCTCTGATACAATGTCTGCGTAAAATAGCACCTTAATTATATTGTATTTCGCTGGGGAGTCTAGACAACTGGAGACTTTTAACTGGTAAAGAGGCATTCTATCTTAGTCCTCAGGGGTATCAACGCATCTGCATTTTGATTCTTAATCGGGGATCGTTGTAGGCGTCTACGGGCTACCATTAAATGACTGTGTGCTCCTTTGTCACTCCAATTCTATAAAAAAAAACTATAGGCATAATAAACTACACAGGTGAAGATGAACATCTCGCAGATCCGCAGCAACACGACGCAGAGCATCTGGCACATGACGCGCACGGTCCCGCTGCTCAACCAGACCAACTGGACATCCGACGTCGTCGACATGCTTAAGGTTTTTATAATGATACTATCGATCCGCCCCGGCTTTGCACGGGTGATTTCTGGATCTTGGCAACAGCGTCGCCTACCGGGTCCAATTGTGAATATAAACCATCCGGGGATCCATTCCAACAGGCACAAATTTTTTTAACAAAATTAGTCCAGTAGTTCCAAAATGATTATCTTTCATACATGCGGCAATTTTATTTAATTAAGTACCTATATAGGTTCATTAATTTGTACCAAAAATATCCTTGTGTTAGTAGATACAACAAAACTTAAATCTAGTTTTAAAAACTTATTCTATTTATTGATTAATTATTTATGTTGAGGCTGATTGGTATAAGGAGCCTTAGTTGATCATCCTCCACGCATTCTTCTTACTAATAATGCGGTTTTTTTGCGAATAATTTTTGCGAGTAAATGTTCATTTTTATTTATTTTTTTCATTTATAAACTTATTATTGTGTGGCAATAAAGATTATTATTACTATTATTAGATATTTCTAAAATTATACACCCGATTCGCTTGGAATTTACTGTAGTTATGCATTCCTCAATGTATATGTCGTAAAATCCGTTCTCAGTAATTACATTCCACAATGTAATTACTGAGAACGGATTTCACGACAGTTCCATCAAAAAAAAAATCCTTGATATTTTTATATATAGGTTCCGCAATAAAACATCGTGCGCCCAGCGAAGCGAGCGGGTATCATCTCGTATTATACTTGTGTGTGCGTAGCTTTTGATATAGTACGGAGTGATTTTGCTTGTTCGATTGAACGCTAAACTTTGTGATTCGTAAGGAGGTCGCGTTACTCTTAGACTATAGTTTTGTGCTAAGTGACGTTAGACTGGAGCTCGGCGCCCGGAGGTGAGGGCGTCCTGTGAAGCAGTGCCACGGCAGTGGGTGTGGCCTCCTACCTCGGTGAAGTCAGATCATGTTGTACACTCTCTTACAAATACACGCACACACTACCACCACTTAACTTTGACGACGCCTTGTGGTCGACCCAACTCCGGAACTAGGTGAGTTTTGTTGGCTTGATAGCCATATGTATAATAAATCCCCATAGGCCATTCGGGCCCTCCCCTCTGTTGCTCGTGGAGTTAGATTACTATGGGCCCTAATCCAGTAGACCTTCGCCTGGGCAATTCAGGGCCGTAACATAACTATTTATCGATTAAATATCATACGAGTATGTGTGTAAAAAACTCAAATTAAAATGGAAAATAGTATTTTAGTTGAAAGCGTTAGATTTGAGCATTATTTCCATAGTGAATCATTTGTAATTTTTTAGTATTTAATAGCAATTTTTTCGCAAAATATGTGTAATATTTTCGTAAGTGTAACTAAATTCTATAAGAGATTGTGAAGTAACAAAATCTAAATTATGTCCAGGACTTTGAGAATGCGATCCTACTCGAGATGAAAGTCCGCGGGTGGGACGGCAACGAGAGTACTGAGCACATCCAGTGGACCTTCACCGGTGCGCTCTTCTACAGCATCATTGTCATCACCACTATTGGTGAGTAGACTATGACAATGCATGTTAATTTATTTATTACAGAACATAGATATCAATCGATTTTATTTTATTTTCATAAGAAATCAAATGTGATAGAGCCACGCTAAAGCTACATTTTAGTTATAGCGCTAATGAATCGGTTCGAACGGAGCTCTCAGAGAATACCGGCGTAAAATAGTAGTTTATTGCTACAGTGTTGCGCATGGTGAGTGTAGAGAACCAGAGATTCTTTTTACTGAAAACCAGGCATTCCATCTTAGTACCTAGCGGTTACAACACATCTACATTTTATTTTCATTTTTTCAACAATAGAGGATATATGTAGATATCTATAGGTCACAGCATCTATACCATCAGGTAGACTTTGTGTTCACCCTTATTCTATAAAAAAAAAGAAATTAAAGTATAACTTTGTATGAATCTCCAAATCAAGCTAACGCCAATACGATGCCATTAGTGCTGAGGATTGAATTGATGGGCTAGTTTATTTTTTCCAAGGCACAATATGTACAAAATCATTATGAAAATGATCTCAAAATTTAACGTAGTATTACAATAGAAACTTGTTGACCGTCCACGATGTACACGATGTGACAATAACTATAATAAATTAATAAGCCGATGTGGCATTGGACTGACCATATAGCCCGAAGAACCGACATATGATGGGGAAGTAAGCAAAGTGTGGGGCGGCCCCCACTAGATAAACCGACGGCCGAATATGATGCAGTAATTCTTTGGATGCAGGTGGCTCCGGATCGTGCTTTGTGGCATTCTTTGAGGGACGCCTAAGTTTAACAGTGGACTTGTGAAGGACTGTGATGATGATGATAATGATTGCAAGTTGATGAAGAATAATCGATGAATTCAACTAGTTAATTAACTAGTCGATGAACGAAAATCAATGGCCTAGTTACGGTAACAAAAATTGGTATAATTACTTCTTAAACAGTATAGTCACTACATACGAAAGGTTTCTGCTCCAATTGACAAACTCATCTGCATGCAGTGCCCTTAGCTAATCAACGAACGAGGCATTGACAAGTTTCTACTCATAAATGACGGATTGTTTTTTGGAAAATGCTGAATGCTGCTGTGTCTATTGTTTGGAAACCCACCTCCATCTTAATTAATTATGTTGTAAACCAGCCCTGCATTCGTTAAAAATAAAGTTGCGTGTTACCCGTGTGGACTAAACTGGAATATCGTTACCAGAAAAAAGTGTCTCCCGTTCTTATAATTTCAACTGTAGCAGTATCCCGCTATTTTATCTATTATTCAGTGCAATCGTGCCATTCCCTGGATAAGCGTAAATTATTCGTGGTGCGGCCGTTATACGTTGCAGATACAACCACCTAAACTGACACCGACACTGACACCTGAAAACTGGTTTTTGCCCCTTTTATAATAAATTTCTCTTCTTGTTTGTCTGTTTGTTTATTTTGCAATTGATTTTAAATAATATTCTACCCAACAATGATTATAACCTTATTTTCTTATCAGTCTGAATGCTTGTTTGTTTGTTAGTTAACTAACAGTTAAAATTGTTAAACAAATTTCCCGATGTTGATTCAAAACTGGAAACGTGGTAAAAGACGGTCGCTATTTTAAAATACAATCGTGAAGACACTATATAAATACTTGAATTCACACGCTTTTATTTTACTGTAGATTCCGCCTGCTATAAATGAAGTCAATAATAGTTTAACCTGCGAACGGAATGTAGTGGCTCTTGGCGAGAAGGTCGCAAATGATATTTGTTTGTATAACGTCGGTCTGGGATATGTTCTGCAACGCGCCCGAGTCTCCCGACATTTACAGATCGATTGCTGTTTTATCGGTTTATTTCGATCTTTGCCGCGGCGCTTGAATACATTGGATAGAGACGTTCTCGAGGATTTGACTGAGTTTACGATTAACGAATAAATAGTGCGTTAGACAATCCACGTAAAAAATTATCGATGGGTATTATTGACGAAGTGGCGGTGTGAGAACATCCACTGCCCCATATCTTCCTGTGGGTGTCACAATAGGCGATAGAAAAAAACGCGAAAAATAATAAGAACTGCAATTCAAGCCGCCTGCCGAGCCCCGCGACTATGGCACAATCCAAAATATAGCAGTCTACGGGAGAGGCCTATATTCAACAGGGACAGTGGTATTATTTTTTTTTCTTTTTTTAAAAAACGTCCCCACCTCCCGCACTAGGATCTTTTCCTGTATCGTGGAGGCAGTTTACAAACATTAATTGCACAAGGACAAACATCCAGACCCGTAACAATCACTTGTAGGCCGTACAAATACTTATTCCGTGCGGGATTCGAACCCGCGGCCCTCGGCGCAGCTACTCATTGCTAAGCCACTGCGCTGAGAAGCCATCATATTGGAGTTCTGTTGTTTATTACGGACCGTCGCTTACCTCAGCTGTGTTTATTTTGATAGTCGAATATTTAGATAGATGCGATCGTTGAATAAAAAACTGTTATTTTTGTAATAAATTTCAGTTATGTTTATATTATGGTACAGATTGAAAAAAATTGCGTTGCTAATGGTGGCAGCGAATGAGAATCAAACACTCTATTTCAGTAAAATGCTTTTTTAAAAGAACTTAATGTATGGAGTCCCGTTTTATAGATTATAAATTACAATAATATTTAAGAAAACATAACTACCCCAACGTGATGGATGTTTGGTCGCCACTAACTGTGGACCCCTTGTCTGTGTTCACAAACAATGACTAGAAAACCGTGCCAAGACTAGGTAGGTTCTAGACCACTCAAGTGGTCACTACTAAGTAATATTTCTTGGATGGTCTGCAATATTATGTACTAGGTAAGGGTAGGGTATAACAACTCCATTCGTTGTGGGTAGCATAAAGGGCGAAGATAGGAAAAACAGTTAAATTTTACTATATTATTTATACCATATTTTTAATTTGACTGTGTACTTCCGGTGTAAGAATGGCCACCACTCCATATCGTCGTAAAAAACCACAGAGGAAAACTGGGATAGCAGATAGGCAGCAGCATCTTCCTCATAGCAGCTGAATAAAAATACATAAATGCGTGTACCAACCCGCCCGCCAAGCTTGGCAAATATAGCAAATCCCCAATAAGGCAATCTATGGGGGAGGCCTATGTTCAACAGGGGACTTTAATAGGCGATAGCGGATGGAACGGATGGGTATAAGTTATGCTTGCGGCTGGTGTCGCTTGGTGGAACCCTGGCTTCTTTGTTGTGATTTGAATGAACACTTTTATTCGTTTCACAATATTTATTTGAAATATATGCTATACGAACTATAAAAACTGATCGGTTTCGCCACACAGCATCAGCAGGTTTATAAAAATGACGAACATATACGTATATACATATTTAACATATAAGCGAAATCAGTCGGTTTTTATAATAAATAAACTAATAATTTAAAATAAAAATTGTGAAATAAGTACAAGTTTCTATCCAAATCACAAAATTCTTATTATGTTCGTAGATATACGACTTCTTTACGTGGTTGAGCCACAGTGTAGCAACATTATGCCTTAGATATTCGACGATAGATGTAGTTATCTAATGGCCTCAAAGTTCACTTCACTTACCATCAGCTAGACTAGCTTTGAACTCGCGATCACCAAGGTTGCTGATTCGATGATGGTGACAGCTACAGTGAAGTCCGATGAATTATAAAATATAATGCCATCTACCGGAACTTTTCTCAACAGATCGTTTGTCGTCATTGCTTGTAAAAAATATCAAACGTCACAGAATTATTTTAACCAGTTCTACTTCTATTTAATTAAATTTTTCTACGCCAAGCCGTCGGAGATGACTCGATATCATACGCGTGTGGAAAAGCTGGCCCCCCGCCAGCTTCTGTCAACATACGTCAATTTTTTTTGCAAACCAACTAGAAACTATATTTTTAAAGTAATTGAACACATTTGGATTTAGTTTATTGTACCTGTTGAAAATAAAAATATTCTCGTTTAAAAGTACGAGAAATTTACGTCGCTGAAAAGACTTTTTTATATACTAATAAAGTCCACCGCTGAACATGCAGAGGTGATATTTGTCATAGTTGCCAGGCTTGCTAAGCGGGTTGGCAACCGCAGATTTTTACTGTCATATATCAAAGCTAACAAGTAGACCAAGCTCTACAGCTTATGCTGTAGACAGGATTAGAGATCTCACTAGTGTCGAAACAGCTAGATTAGTGTATTTCATTTATTTCCATAGCATAATGTCATATGGGGTTTTGTTGTGGAGAAATGCAGCTGATTTAGAAACTATTTATCTTTTACAGAAGACCGCCATAAGAGCTATTTACAACCTAAAACCGGGAGAGTATCTTAGAGAAAAAATAAATTAATGTATTGATTTTGGCTTCTCACTATACTGACGAAAATTTAATGTATATTCACAATATAATAAATAAAAATATCAGGTAGACAAAGCTAGTTTTAGTAAAAAAAGTGATATACACTCTGTAAACACTAGGAACAAACACAAGTTAGTGATACCAGTTTCTTGACTCCACAGAGTCAGTAATTTATTCTTGGAGAAATGTATATGCTATTACAGTAACGTCACAGAAAATAGTCAAGGCCTCTATTACCAAGGGTTGTTGTAATATAAATAAATTCACGGTTGATAATAACCCCTGGGAATGAAGTGGTCGCTCAAGCTGTTTCTAAAACAATTTTTGTAACCTTCCGTATTTAAAATTTATTTTAAATAAAAAGCCCCGTTGAGTTTCTTGCTGGTTCTTCCGAGGACAAAGATTTATTTCCGAACCAGTGATAAAATAAAAAATAACTTTCAATAACATTTAAAGCGCTCTTTGTTGAATAAAAAAATTATTCTATTCTATTTACTCTATTTTTAGTTGTTATTGAAATCCACTGCTGCTCGTTTTCTTATTTCACCGCAACTACACGATATATTGTTACACCGCAACTAAACGATATATTGTTACACCGCAACTACACGATGTATTGTTACACCGCAACTACACGATATATTGTTATACCGCAACTAAACGATATATTGTTACACCGCAAATACACGATGTATTGTTACACCGCAACTACACAATATATTGTTACACCGCAACTACACAATATATTGTTACGCCGCAACTACACGATGTATTGTTACACCGCAACTACGCGATATATTGTTACAACGCAACTACACGATATATTGTTACACCGCAACTACACGGTATATTGTTACACCGCAACTACACGATATATTGTTACACCGCATTTATACGATATATTGTTACACCGCAAATACACGATATATTGTTACACCGCAACTACACGATATATTGTTACACTGCAACTATACGATATATTGTTACACCGCAACTACACGATATATTGTTACTGATCTTTAAAAATGACGCCCAACAAATATATCTGTATTACTAGTCGCACTAGGTCCTAGAACTCCTATTTTGTCTGGAGCTTGCATAAGCAGGCGCAACCATCTCACCCAGTTCTATCGCCAAATAGCAGTGCTCGCAGTGTCGGCATCATCATTGCAGCCCTTCACAAGGCTACTGCTAAACACAGGCCATCCCCCCAAGGAATGCTACAAAATACGATCCTAAGCCTATTGACTTCCTGCATGTCGTTACCAGGATTGCACTGTATTCCGGTTTCCAACTCATTCCATCATAGTTCTTAGAGGTGACAACGCAACTGTAGCCTTCTACGCTTAAAGTTGGCTACACTTGTCCATGGACTGCAGTAGACTTTATTAGACAGTTAGTTCGTACAGCACACTCGCAGGGTCCTACAACCTACCAACTTGATCAGTATTTGTGTCGTTATAAAGCGGGGTGATGGGCTATCTCATATTATTACAACACTGTAAAAGAATAACATGTAACAGCAAGTATTCTAGTGCTAATTTTACGCCTTAAACGAACATACTAGACAAAAATGTCGCTAATGTCACTTAACGGCATTTATCCGTAGTACTTAGATGTGGTTTGATTAAGAGATTTTGTAGCAAATACGCCAATAACGGCATTATCAACAACAACAACAACAACTTCAACTGTTTGGCTGTGGTACTAGGCCCGGGGGTTCATATCAGGCACGAAACAAGTGTTTGGTGTTCAAGCTATAACGTACATACATCTTGCAATTCATGAAGTTAGACGGGCTTTACTTGTGGTTGAATGTGCACTTGCACATTGCGATAGTGTGCGTTTCTGACGAAGCGAGCAGTGCCAGCGTGAATTTCCTAACCGTACCAGCTTGTCTCACGCACACTTTGACACGTATTCGTGTTTGCCACAAGTAAAGCTCGTTCGACTTCGTGAAATGTCAGAAATCTTACTGTTACGGCCCTGAGTTGCCCAGGCGAAGGTTGACCGGATTGGGGCCCATAGCAAACCAGCTCGACGAGCAACTAAGGGGAGAGCCCAATGGCTTATGGAGAATTCTTATAAATATGCCTGGCTATTATGTCAAAAAAACTTACCCAGTTCAGGAGTTGGGTATACCACCAGGCTTCGTCAGCGTGGTGTGAAGGTAGTGTGAGTGTGTATGTGACAGAACGGTGTACAGTGAGTGCTGACTTTACCAAGGTATGCGGAACCCGCCGTCGCTGCACTGCTCCAACAAACGCCTCTGCTGGCGCCGAACTCCAGTATCACTTCACTTAGCACAA
>DWHP01009745.1:0-10097 GCA_018247895.1 Parnassius honrathi | reverse complement strand
ATGATGAATGATGATGATGATGATATAAAATATTAAGAAATAACTTAGATTGCCCTTTATTACTACGTAAATTTAATTTTCGTATCCCAAGTAGATATCCTCGTAAATTTATTACTCCTCTTTCGCAGCCTCTTTGTAGAACTATACTAGGATTTAATTCCCCAGAATTAAATACCCCAGACTTTGCAGACTTTTAAACACTTGTAATAATGAAGTAGATATTCACCACGACTTTTTAAACGTTTTTTATCACAAAATTTATCAAAATTTTAATTTCTTTGTAGTAATTTTTTTTTAATTTTTAATTTTGTATAGTATACTTTTAGCTATTTGGTAATGGCATGTAGGAAATGCTGTGAACACTATGCATGCGGTGTTTACCTATTACTGAATGTGCAATTAGTTTATATTACTGTCTTAGAATTAAGCATATGTATTAGAGTAACATTTGTTGGTGAACCAAATAAATAAATAAATAAATAAAATAAATAATAGATTGCCTCATAGCATAGGGACATTCCTCATAGGTGTCACAATTGGCAGGCTGGTTGGCAAGTTGGCTGGTTGGCTACTATATGTTGTTTTATTTTTAGTAGTTATTAGGAAATCTTCTGGTTTGCTTCTTTTTATTGTCTCTATGACACTCATGGGACAAAGTGGATATTCTCATAATCATGAACATCATAAACACTCACATCTGTCACCCAGAGGGTAAGGCAGAGACTACAGACTTCCATTTGGCACAATCCTGACACACCTCTCTCGCCTCTTTCACAATATACCTATGCATACATGCTTGTCAGTTTAGCGTACTCTACTCCTAATTTGGTCCATTTTCAATAGATCGCCAATTCGGTCGATAAACTTTCGCCTAGGACGTCCCGTTCCGACTCTGCTGTTCACTCCTGCACCATAAATTTGCTCTGTCACTCTTTCCTCATTTATTCTTTATACATGAGCAAAGAATCGAAGCATTCCTTTCTTAATCCTTGGCACAACATCATCTTGTGAACCACACTCTTCTCTTATCACACAATTTCTCACCCTGTCAATCAGATTCAGCTCTAACGTACTCTTTAACGACCTTATTTCTACTGTATTTATTCTACTCTCGTGCTTTCTCTGCCACACCCAACTTTGACTATTATATATTAAAGTAGGGACTAACACAGCATTAAGAAATTGCCATATGTGCCTTTTTAACACATTCTGACTTTCCACAATAGAGTATAGAGCCCCATTTACTCTATTTCCTAACACAGCCATTAAGTAGTCACATAAATCCACATGAAATTGCCAAGTATTCTAAGTTCCGAGCAATGTTGTCTTCATATATAAATAGTTATAATATAGGCAGTATTTTTATAAACATAGCTTAATACAATTAAAGAATATGTAACAAGATTTCTTCATTCATTTTAACTATTAAGTTTCAGTTTATAATATACACTTATGTAAAAAAGGCCAAGTTAAACTACAAAATATATGTATGAGTACAAACTATAAATAATGTCTTTTTTTACATACAATACAATACTATATATACAGGATGTTAGTGTAAACACCACTATCCCTGAAACCAGTGGTTTGGTTTCACTTATAGAACATAAATTGAATGAAAAATAACAACATTTTTTTTAGTAAAATCTTAATTTTTCCTTAATTCCTCAATTTTTACCTGTCCTAAGTCAGGATAAAAGTATGAAGGAAAAATTACATCACAGGTAATGTGAACCTATTGTGTTTTTATTGGAATTTTAAATATAAAATAGCGTTTTTTTTTTGATAAGAAAGAAGTGTGGTTTGGAAGATTTTATAACCTAAATTAAGAAAGGAATGGTTGGGTGGTTTGGAAATTTAGAAAAGGGCAAGTGACAAAGCAAATTTATGCTGCAGAAGTAAATAGCTGAGTAGGTAATATGCCCTAGACATAGCCTTGACAACAAACTTCGCAATACATTGAAGATGGGCAAAATCAAGAGTACCCTTATCCAGCAAGCATGATATGAAAGAAGTGAGACATTTGTCAGAATTGTGGCAAATGGAAATCCATAGTCCGTTATCTTACCTTTGTGAGAGTTTATGCATGTGTGTATATAAGCATGCTAACTTACAATAAATATTAATGAAATAATATTATTCAATGATATTACTTACCACGTCAAAAAGTCCATCACTCCATTCAAGTTTCTGTAGCTCTAACAGTGTGCTACCATCTGGTGCTAGTTCCAAGAAGAACAGTGTACCACCACCAGCAAGCCCATAGTATTGGCTTGTAGCCACTGCCAGTGAGTCAGGTCGCGTGCGAGAAAATCTTACACTATACCCATGCCTGCCAGGCGTTAGGAAGGTGGGCATCCTGACAGTGTAACTGAAATACAGTATTAAAGTGTGAACACGTTGTATATTTATCAGATTAACATTTATCCTAGTAGGGTTGCCCCAATTGTTAGATTGGAAAAAGGGATTGTAGTTCTCGAAGCTCTCACTCCAGACTTTGCTTTAGAATATAAAATATTGTTTACAATCCTGCATTTGAGTTGACATTTTATACATCATAAATTAAATAACTAGACTGCTTAAAAATATCAACTCTTTATTTATCAGCAGGGTTGCAAATTATTGACTTATAATAATGTGTAATAAAAGTATTTTAATAGTTATAATTCAAAAATTCATAACAGAAAAACGCTCTTTGTTTGACACAATCAACAATAACAAAATTTAAACAAATCAGTAAAAATTTAAAGAAATGAGTTCAGTTAGATACTACGCTAGTCTCTATCCGTTTGTTATTGACATACGTAAACCAAATGGTTTGAATGAGCCATACTTTTTTTCTGTATTACATTCCTAATTTAAATCGAAGGAATATAATAATTTATCAGCATCTATCTTGCCATCTAATTACTAATAATATCCTCCAAACTGAATTTCAATCAAACAGGACGACAGATTTAAAATGCACAAATGTGTGCTCAAGCACAGGTGCACTCCCTGTACCTTCAATCACATAGTCTGATGGGATGACAATCAGACATGAGAGAGAGAGAGAGAGAATCTAGTACAGTACCAACACTTTGCATACTTTCCAAGACATGAAGATGAAACACTGCCAACTTCCTGACTCCAGACAGTTACTGAGAATTTCTTGACAGAAAACCCAATAACTAGTTTAGGTCTGACTCAGTATTCAAACCTGGCACCAAACAATCAGCGTTCACTCTTACAATAACTAGAGTAACAAGGCAGTCAAATCCCATTACTATGTAATTGAAGACAAGATTGAATGGGTTCTTGTTAATGTAAGTCAGTGTGCTTTACCATAGTTAGCCCACCCGTTATTAAGAGGTGATGTAGTTACCCCACATTAAGTGACTACGTATTGAGTGGCTTTGTAGCCAATTAATATCGGGTGGGATAAGAGTCAAACACTGTAACAGAACTTGTTAATGTAATTTAAACAATGAGCTTACTAGTCGTTTTATTGAAAGAAATGGTCACTTATGACTTTAATTTTACACATGGTTACGTTTTATAAAAATCTAGTAACTATTTAACTAAATTAAATAACTGTCTCTTATCGCTCCATAAAAAGTATTTCAAATGTTCCATAAAAACTAGCTTACTTCGCTCAATGCATAACACAACACTTCAATAACTAAGGATAATTCAAATGTATGAGTTATAAAATGTACAGGTATAGGTACTTAATACTCATTCTGTTCAAAGGTAAACTTTGTATGGTATCCTATAAGATTAAGCAATTTTAAAATTAGATCTACCACACAACTTAATAGAATAGGAAAAAAAAGATCAACTCTTGAAAGAAACTCAATCATTTTAAAACAGTTGAATACTTTTGATTGTTCACGGATTAAAAATTACATAATTAATTCATTCATTTAAAAATGACTAATAAGATTGCTTTTATTATCAAATTAACTGGAAGGTTACACAACTTCGTTTGTATTCGTAGGTGTTAAGCTTAATCATTCATACGATGTAATCAATTAAACTGCGGGTTGGTACACAATACTTTCACAATATACGAAGTAAATGTCGTTTTATAGTAGCAGCTTGCCCGTTCCCTGACAATACATATGTATTAACAAATGTGTATGTATGTTAGAAAAAAAACAATGATAATTGAAACTAAACGCAGATTCAGTAAAGAAAGACAATAACATGAAATTATAATGAACTACTAACTGGCACTATTTGAGACAACGTTTCATTTTTTGCATGTAAATAATCTTATTTTTCCAAACTAATAAGAATCTAACTCGGTTTTCATATAAAACTTTTAAAATTAAGACTTGGTTATCATTAATACATTTTGATAGGTAATTTCAATTTCCTAACCTATTTTACCGTAATTGTCAAAACAAAACGTCAGTGAAGTGAAACATACTTTTTGGCAGAGGAGATGAGATTTGAAACATCGATATAAAATTATCGATTCAAGTATTGCGAATATGCGTCACGCGATTTTAATCCCATTTGAACTCCTACGGCTAAAATCCTATTAGAACGTTATTCAATTCTGCAGGAAACCTCACATGTTCGCCTATATAAACGCAGTTTACTCTGCCCATGAGCATTTCTGGTGAGGGACTCAAAACCATTACTTCAATCGAGGAAATCAAACATCCTAAATAACCATCCATCTTTTCTTTTGTCCTTCTCCAGAAAATTAAAGTTTGTCAAAATGCTTGACTGCCTTTCTTTAATTCTCGTGGTCGCAGTTAAAGTTTTCAAAAAAACTACTCCGAATGGAAAAGTCACTGTTTACCTCGGTAAGCGGGACTTCATTGATCATGTGGATTACTGCGATCCCATCGACGGAGTTGTGGTTGTCGACACGGAATACCTGAAAGGAAGGAAAGTTTATAGCCAGGTAAATAAGTGAAGTGACATTGTGAATAGTTTAGTGTGGTGAAAACAATGGATCTAATCGTCATATTTTTAATTAGCTCGTCACTACCTACCGATTCGGTAGGGAGGAAGATGAAGTCATGGGTGTGAAATTTACCAAAGAAATGGTTATTGGCCAAGAACAAGTGGTACCAATGATCAACTCAAAGATGGAACTGACACCGGTGCAAGAGAAACTGCTAAAGAAACTTGGACCCAACGCCTTCCCCTTCACCTTTAACTTCCCTGAGATGTCACCAAGCTCGGTATAACAGATTACCTTAATTTGTTTCATATATTTTTCAACGTGCTGTCCTCCTTTCTTAATAAAGAAAATCTTAATAGGTAACACTCCAACCAGCTGAGGAAGATCAAGGTAAGCCAATGGGAGTCGAATATTGTGTCCGTACCTACGTGGCTGAAAGTGAAGACCAGAAGAGCCACAAGAGGAGCTCTGTAACTCTTGCTATCAAGAAGGTAACAGAATAATCAAATGAAAATTGTTTTAGGAACACAACAGGTTAAAAAAATACTTTTGTATTTACAGCTGCAACATGCTCCAGCGTCTCGCGGTCGCCGGCTTCCAAGCTCCCTCGTGAGCAAAGGCTTCACTTTCAGCAATGGAAAGATCAGCCTTGAGGTGACTTTGGATAAGGAAATCTATTACCACGGAGAGAAAATCGCTGCTAACTTAATCGTTTCGAACAACTCTCGTAAATCCGTACGAAACATTCGCTGCATGGTTGTACAACATGTCGAAATTACTATGATCAACTCTCAATTCAGCCGGCATGTTGCCTCCTTAGAGAGCCGTGAGGGCTGCCCTGTTACACCTGGAGCTAGTTTGTCTAAGACCTTCTACTTGGTTCCATTGGCGCGCAGTAACAAGGACATACGCGGTTAGTTTATTGTTTATTGTTATGTTCTATTAATACCATTTAGTTTAATATCTCTAAAGGAAAAATCTCAGGAACGTTAATTTATAACGAATCTGTCCTTGAACAGGAGTTGCTCTGGACGGACACTTGAAAGAAGACGATGTGAACTTGGCGAGCTCGACTCTTGTTTGCGAGGGCAAATGTCCTGCTGACGCGATTGGTATTGTCGTATCTTACTCCGTCCGCGTTAAGCTGAACTGTGGAACTCTCGGCGGTGAATTGGTGACCGATGTGCCTTTCAAGCTGTTGCATCCCGCCGAAGGTAAATTTCATCATAACATTTTTTGATTTAATAATTTACTTTTGCAATTTTTTGTTTTGACCCTAAATATGTTTTACTTCGCCATTAGGCTCTACCGAACGCCAGCGTTTCAACGCTATGAAAAAGATGCAATCTATTGAGAGACACCGTTATGAAAACTCTCTTTATGCTAATGAGGAGGAAGACAACATTGTATTTGAGGACTTCGCCCGTCTCAGGATGAATGAACCTGAGTAAAAAATAAATAAAAAATACAACAAAAAAAATGAAAAAATAATAAAAAATACAAAAATATACAGTCAAGCAAGTAACGTAACTACGAAACATATCTGTCCATTCCTCTTGGATATTTTATTTATCTAGAACATGTGAATCGAATAGTCTACCATTAAATGTTATTTTAACCGATTTTATTATTTTATTAATTACCGCAAATACAATATTGTTATGAATATTAAAAATAATAACCAAAAAGTGTGATGCTTAATCGGTAGTTACTCATTAAAATTATATAATAAGCTAATATTATCAACCATAAATATACCTTTTATCCGTATTCAGTAGTAAACAATTAACAAATTAATTAAAATATTCTTCACCAGATTTCTTGTTTTTATTTAACTCACAAACTATTCTAAAAATGTATCTGGCCTTATATTTATAAACACACCATGTCTGACAGCCAGCTTTAATAATTTGAAGTAACCTCTGGGACAACTTTTGCATTACTGACTGATTTTTGAAGATGCCATAGAAGTCATGACCTTATTTGCATAAGCTATTGTACCTGATAACTTCAAAAAAGGGTTTGTAGTCGTAGTTCATTACGTAACCCCTCTTAACGACACTTGCTGGGCCTATTGTAAGTTGAATAAAAAACTATCGGCTACTACTTAACCACAATAAAAACAAGTGGTAAAATTAAAAAATTTGTACGACCAACTTCAACATAAATAAAATGAGAAAATCATGAATGTATTTGAAGTCAATTAAATACCCATTATTAAAGAGAACTCAAAAATTACTGGTCATATCTTGATTAAATTGATATAGCACCACACAAGATGCACCAGCTCATCAAAATCAGTTCACTTAGAAAAAAGTTCTGAGGTACCACACATAAAAAAAAACATACAGTCGAATTGAGTACCTCCTCCTTTTTGAAGTTGGTCGAAAATACTGAATACATGCACAATTAAAGTGTACACATATTTTTAAAATCTGCCCCGCCGTGATGAAAACCATCATAAAAATCTGCTAGACAGAAAATATAGTATTATGGATGACAACTTCACGTGAGCATAATCATTGAGGTATTACGTAAGTAATATAATTCGATGGAGCATAATACTTTACCTCCAAATGTTAAAGCATTATGCTTACCCTGTGATCAATATGAATTGGCCACATTATTAGTTTATTATTTATGGCTAATAAAACATTTTTTTTAAAATTTGTAATATTATTGTTGTTATATAATAGTATTGTTGAATATCGGGGTCGGTTTGTTCGTTGGAGTTGTTAATGCTTCGTTTGTGGCAGTTTTAAATTATTCTATGTTGATTATTTTGATTCGAAATATTGGTGATTAGGTTAAAGGATATCGGGGATGCATAAAGATTTTTAACAATCTTTTGATATAACGCACCTGAACTATCGTACTAGACAACCGAGAGAGAAAACTGCAGTTTGGATCGGAGCGATTTTATTGAAAAATTGATGAAACAGGATGGATGATTCCCCCATTTCATCCGACCAATCCGATTTCAAATGGTCTGTTAGAAGTCTAATAGCAGCAGTAAATAAGGTAGTTTTATTTTCTAGAAAGTTTCTAGGTTTTAAAATAATGACTTTATGAAAACATTGATTATATAGTAAGAAAATATTTGCTCTTGCGTCATTATGCAGAAATAAAACATAGGAAAGAGGCATACGTTTGTATGGAGTAAACGCACCCCTAATACCCTCTTAAACAGTTAAAATATCAGCGCAATATACTTTTTTCGTCATCATTATAGACTACTGGTCAACACAAGTCCACAACTGATCATGTAAGTATCTTCCCAAACGATTTCTAATACCACAATCCTGATTCACCAATATCAATCGAGTATTGCATGCATGTATGTATGCCACATTCCTCATATGCGTTTAAAATCGTAACTTATTCTGAGTAATGGTGATGATTTATGACATGTAACACGTTTTAATAGGCAAATGATTGGAAATGGGGTAAAGAAACATTTTCTGCTACTTATGGCTGCCGGCTAATCTGCTAGCCGTTGGATGTGTGTCCCTATTTTAAAACTCTTAGGGACATAATTCCCACGTAAATTTGCTTGGAGTGGTTTGTTGTAAAAGTAATTTATAGGGGTGGACTTTCTTTGACCGTCTTGGGAACTTATGGAGAATCAACCGTTACTTACGAATAGCGGTAATATAGCAACCATTGTGTTTTTAACTTCTTGATGTTCTGTCAAAAATTTAAAAGTTATAAAATTGTGGGTATACTGTATTGGAATAATAAATAAAGGAATACTGAATGGAACTCTTCAACACCAAGTATACGTAGAGTTGGAATTGGAACTAAGTAATATAAGTGACATCTGGACGTTGAACATCTCAGTCCCTCCGTGACCATGGGTGCTGTAAAGCTCTCGAAACGTCGGATATTTAAAAAGTTAAATATACGCGATAAAATCCGTAAAAACTAGTATTATTTCAATAATATAAGTCAGTCTGATAGCAATGTCAAATCGTTCGATGATTAAGATGGTTGGTAATATTTTTAGATGTCAAATCTTTCCACCAGCAACCTCGTCAACCAATTCTTCCTCGATGTCACTTTGAGCACCATCTTGAATCTATTGATTCTATGTATCGTTGCCGCTGCTCGTGTGTATCCCGTCGTCACTGTCCTCTAATAATGCCCGGATTGACTTGGATCAGTGGTACTGCATCTAGCCAATAATGTGCTTTAATTTTATAGAAACTGAAATAGATAATTAGCGCAAATATAAGTCTCTGAGAGCTGACTACACATTTTTGCCATTTCTGTAGATACTATTGCTCCCCGATGTCCACATGCGGCGAAGTTCCTAAAGGAATTGCATCCGCGACTGGTCCTCGCTGCTAGTTTTTCAGTAGGACTGGTTCTTTTCTCACTCAAAGCTAAGTATAGCCCTAGTATATATATAACGAGAAAGCGAAGCCAGCGTTCTTGGCACTATACCGCGAGAAAGGACAATATGATAACACAGTATAATATGGATGATACAGTGATGATAATTTATGTTTTTAGTTTTAGTTTCTTTTTAATTATTACACAATACGCACTGTAATACTGACAAGAACACCAGAGAACAAAATTAAATATCACATTCGAAGCTTTCACAATCATAATAATAAAAGAAATCTTCAAAGTCTTGTAAGTAATATATTGACATTAGTTAATTTACAAAAAAAAAATGTTGACCGTTTTCTCAAAAATGAAATTAATTCCATACAGTTTCTACAACACTGGAGGTGATGAAATATGAAATGCAAAATAAACAGCATCATTATTCTAATATCACAATAGACTTCCTTCACACTTCACAGTCACGTGTCTCAGTTTAGTAACAATAGATGATCTTAAAAGGGATGACGGCTTCACTTACTGCGCCCCTAACAGTGTCAAAAAATATTCTGTCATGAAACGATCTATACAAATAAATTAAATGAGGTGTCTGTTCGTAATGTCAAAATAACACAGCTTTTTAAAAAGTTAAAAATTATTATAAAGTTACAGCCTATGTTATGCGTCTCACTGCTGGGCACAGGCCTTCTCTCGCTGGATTTTACGACAAACGTGACGTGCAGTTTCGTGGTCACTTGGAAGAGAAGGCCAAATTGGCCTCTAAGAAGCTTGGCGTGCTCAGCAGAGCGGGACAGTATTTCATGCCGGCACACCGCCTGCAACTTTACAAGGCGCAGGTTCG
>DWHP01009744.1:0-10097 GCA_018247895.1 Parnassius honrathi | reverse complement strand
ATCTCTTTGACAGTTCGTATTCAAATGAATGTATCTCCCGGAAATCGTGATCTATTTATATGATTTTTTTAGGCTGATGTAGTAAGTATATAAGCAAGCAAAAAAATTTTTTTTTTTTTGGATTTTTATGCGGACTTCAAGTAACCGATTATCATTACTTTTGGATCACCCCTAGTAAGACGTGTTAGCGAACACATTTGCTTTATTTATTTATTTATCCTTTATTGTAATATGTACATATTACTATGGGCGGACGTAATACCTATTGGCATTCACTACCAATCACATAATTAATCAACGTATTGGCAAATTCTAAAAAAGGAGAGGCCACGTCTCGTATTGGACTTCTCCGGGCTAATTTAGAACACATTTTTAATAGTAGTAAAATAAATTCACACTGGTTAAAATTAAGCCGTGAGAGCTAAATTGTATGTAAATGTGCTAAAGCTGCAACCGTATAATAGATGTACAACAAATGGGGTCGGCTCGATCGAGAAAGTACAACACTGGCACAGTACATCAGCGTGAAATAGATTCAGATTTGTTTCGTATGGTGAATGAACAGAACCGGAGACCCTTTTTTCGACAGCGAGTCTATATTTTAATTCTTACGAAACGTGTTAAGCTTGAACCTACTACACTTTACCTGAATGTCAAAAATGCGTTTTGAATTAATTACGATAAAAGTAAGTTTCACTAAAAATTGCTTATAACGTAACGCAAATATGTCATTTTGGTCTAGCTCTAGTATAAGATTTAGATGTCCGCTACTTCATCTTTTAATATTGTTTTCAACTGAGGTTTGTCTGGGTTAAGCTTGAAACTTTTACATTGTTTTTGGATTTCGGAAATGTCTTTTGAATTAATTACGATACAAATTTGTACTACTTCTAACAGCCTCGTATCTCTACTGTATATTAAATCAATTGCTCTCAGTTAGTCTCGCAAAAATTAAAAAAAACGGCTCGAAAGATTTTGATAAATTTTTGTGTGATCCGAACGCATCCTTAGATGGTTTAGATTAACATTTGGACCCGGTAGGTGGCGCTGTTGCAGAGATCCACAAATCACCCGTGCGAAGCCGGAGCAGATTACTAGTGTTATATAAAACAGCAACATTATTAGCAACATGCATTACTCTATATATCTACTTAAAACTTGTCTTATAATTAAAAAAAGCAAAACAAACTAAATTCTACAGTAAAATAACTAGGTATTTCATATACATTTTTTTTTAAATACTAATACTAAAGTGTTAATAATTTAAAAAATAAAATAAATTACAACGTAATAAACATAACAAAATAAAAAATAAAACTTAAAAATTGCTTACAGTGACTCAAAAAAGTTCATCTGATCAAGTGGGTTGGTACTGGTGGTAAGAAAAAAAAAAGAAAAAATTAGTGCGCTATAAAAATATAGATAAAGCGGGATCATTATGTTATTTATCGTAGCTTTTCGAGGTTGAAGTTCAAACCCGCGCCCGTTATGTGAGGGACATAGCCTTTATCCACATGGGAGGGAAGATTTCCATAAATCATGTAAATATAAATTGTCCGTGTCACATAATAAACAGCAAAAAAGCGCTTAAATAAAGAAATAATTAATGCGCTGTATTTTGAACAATGAAATAAAAAAAACATATATTCTTTAACTATATAACTGCACAATTAAGGTCTATAATCAGTCTCGTATGCGTATAAATTTTTGACCAGTTTCTATTAGTAGTATTGATATAGTGCAAACATTTTCCAGACGTGCAAAATGATCCAAATTCGATACGACTTTATAATCACTATCTGCATTAATGACTAATAATTGGCGAACAAACAGGCATTGACGTTTTTGCATGATTTACATAGTTTATGGAAATCCGTGTACATGAAAAATATAAAACCAACACCCGTTGTAAACTGAGCCTAAAAAAGCGAAGCAAATGACAGAATATAATTGACAATGATAATGCAAGATTGCAACTTGCATTGCACATTGTTTTGGACATTTTCGTTCTTAATACCGGGCAAGTTGACTGGCATTGTACTTAAAGAAATATACCTACTTGAAGAATTGTATATTATACTACAATACGCAAATAGATAGCATTGAAGTACAATACACAAATAAATTTACGAGATGGCTAAAATGTTTAACAAACCCGATGTTAAAATATTATAAATACAGTGGTTTTAGTATATAAGATACCCCGAAAATTTGGTAGTTTTTCTATTTCACATATTTCTTTAAGTTTTACAGATTACGAAAAAAAGTTTTTAGTATATTCTTTTTAACTACTATATGACCATTAATCATAAAAAAAGAAAACACGATACCATGTAGTTTTCTCGATAGAAAAAAACTGTAAAGTAGCCTCTTAGTTACATTTCTCCATGCCACCACAATATTTTTACGAATAAGTCTATGGAAGTATTTTTAAAGCAAAGCAAAAAATCATATCTAAGTTCTCATAAGCCATTTTTTTTAATCGACAAGGAAGTTTTCTTAAAAAAATGTTGTGTGGCGCTTACTTAGTTTATTTCCGAGCACGTCCTTGGTATAGGTATCTCATAATTTAAGTACATGAAGTACATTGCATCAATGTCATTTTGGTACTCCTTCAGTCGTCCGTGAGCTTCACCGGCAAAGAGCTAACCGACGCCCCCAAAACTACGATTAATTTTCGAGGTATCCTCCTAACAATGTAAACACTATCTTGGTTACTTGGTTTAATTACTTACCATAGATGGGCCAAAAACAATTGGCATGCACTCTATTGATAATACTACCTTTATTGTTGCGAGCGTCATTTTTTCACATCGTAAGGACTGATAACGATCGATATCCCGAAAAACTAATATACACAGCGCTTTCTGAACGCTTTAATAACACGAATTATAACGCTATAATGTTTAAGAAATAATAAAATCTATTAGTATTTTAGCCATCTCATTCAGCCTGGCATTTTTTACAAGAAAAAAGTTCCATTTTGCCCTCGTTCGATTAAATTAACATTATCGTTGCTACTGCTATATTCTTCAGCTCACGGCAAGAAAATAAAGGCAGTATATAAACTAGACTTTATACGTCTAGTGTTGGACATTGTAGGAGTTATCGAGGAGACGTTTGTCAAAGTTGTTGAAGTGGCCATACCTGCGCGCGGCCCAGAAGAATCCCGCAGAGTCCACGGGCTCCAACAGGCGGGGCGTGGAGGAGCCAAAGGCGAATGCCGGCCGGGGGGTGGAGCGGGCGGCTCTGGCCCGTTCTAGCCGCTCTGCGCGCTCCTTCTCTCGTTGAAGCAACGCCTCGCGCCGTGATACTGATGCTTCCCATATCGCCCGTTTGCGTTCTTCTACCTGTGTACAAATTGGAGACATAAACAGACATTTTTTTATAAATGAACGACGAAACGTGAAAAACGAACTCACAGTCTGCCCGATGATGGTAAGTGGCTACTGTGGTTCATGAACAGGTACATCCAACTTTAAACAAAGAGAGCTAAAGGTATCATCTCTAAGGACTAATACGAAATGCGTCACAGCGTGTAACTATACAAACTTTTTCTACACTTCAAACCAGAACATCACAGCGCACGCATTGTTTGCTTGGCGGCAGAAATATGTGTAATTGGTACCTATCCAGACGCGCTCCTACCATCTCGTAAAGTTCCCCCCCCCCCTCCTCCCAGTAAGATTTTCTCCTATATTGTGGAGGTGTTTTGAGTTTGTTGCGTTTCACATACATAATTGTAAAATACTATTAAACAGTATACCGTTGAAAATAATTTGTAACAATTGCATTAAATTAGTTTTGAACTGATTGCCCGAGGAGGGCCAAACGGGATGTTTTTCGAGTTATAAGTATATTCGTATCTATGTATGTGTATGAGTCCTAACATCTCATGAATTTGCCTAGCCACCAGTTCAAATAATAGTAGTTTTGTCGTGGTAGCTCATGACGTAAACTCAATTACAGTACGCGAGCAAACTCGATCCTGGCTAGGGTCAAAACAAATGACTGCAATAATAGGTAGTGGTTTGTACGTTTCAGTAGTAGACGAAAACATCGTGAGTGCTACCGGTTACGTTAGTTAAATATATATTTTAAGTTTCAGAAATTAAACAATATTCAGACATGTAGTCTGTCAGAAATCATTGAGGCATCGCGGCGGATCAAGCTTCAAAAACCCTCTTAGAAATGAGGGAAGGCGTGTGCCAAGTAAAATAATGTAAATAGACTGCCATTTTCCTTGTAAGTAGTTTTAGGGCACCCTAAAAGTGGTAACAAAATATGAGAATCAAATTGCGAATATATCCCGTACGAATTTTGTTTGCGACCTCGTCTCGACTGAACGTTTTAAAATGCTATCTCAAAAGTTGTTTAATATGACAAGATAGATTAATGTTCTTGTTTTTTTTTATGTATAGAAAGTAGCACGAACGAACACACAACCCACCTGATGATAAATGGACGCTCACAGATACCTATATTTATCCTTGTGGCACCGCTGAGGACTAAGATGAAATGCTCCGTAATCATTAGTCTCCGGTTCTCAACCCGCACCATAAAGCTTTTACGCTAGTATTCTGCGTGAACGTGGTCCTTTTAATACACTGTAGCGTGACTATATGAAATTTTTAAGGAAGAGGAGGCAAACGAGCACACGGTTTACCTGAATGGTAAATGATCACTGTCGCGCATAAACATCAGCTGTACCAGAGTACATAATTGCAGGTGCAAACTACTAATTGCTGGTACAAGGAGTAAAGTGCTTCAAGTATTTGAGGATACAGATGCGCTCCCTAATCTTTCAATTTCCGTATTTAAGAAAACGATCACCCATCCAAGGAACTTAGCCACGAGTTCCTCTTTTCTACGACTAACGCTGGCGATAAACCACGATATTAAATATGAATCGGGCATCGAGCGTTTTAAGTATCAAATACGTAATAAATAATAATTTATGCTATCGTGACACATTGAACAGCTTCCTCTTACAACATCCACGAAACAACATGGGTTAGTCGTTAAACACACACACATCCATACAAATTAATAAAATTGAAGCGTATGTTTCTAATTTCAATATAACAGCTCTTTACTAAATGCATATGAAAGTATATACGGTACTTTATAACAAAAAAAAAAATTTGAAATTTCTATATGTCTGTCTGTTTGTGCCGGCTAGTCTCCGAGATGTCTAGACCAATTTTGACGGAACATTCACTGGTAGATGATCATATAAGGAGTAACTTAGCTACTTTTATATAAGAAAAATAGCATGAAATTCAATTGTAATAAATTCCCACGACTTGATTAGCGCGGAGCAGCTAGTAAACAATAAAATATTAGTAACGAAACAAAAATTGAAAACCTAAACTTTTAATAATCAAGCTATCCTGCTATTATCGACGCGGACCGGACACTGGAATGCGGATAATCCTCAAGGAAAAGGAGTTATTTGTGTCTCAGCTCCATAATGCCGCTTTTAAAAATACTCTCCCGTACACACCACCGCAGAGGTATTTCCGCGTAAACGTTGAGGGGACGCTGGAGATGTTTAGACGTTATACTGTTTTATCTAATAGCACGGTGAGAGATTGTAGAGTTGGCCATATCTCTACATTTTTAGCCGACTTCAAAAAAAGAAGTTCACAATTCGAATGTACGTTTTTGTTGTATGTATGTTACACGATATCTTCGCCAATTCGGACACGATTGTGAAGTGATGTGTGATAGTCCCATATAAATTTGGAGAAAAAATTCCATCCCTGAGGGTGGCAAATAAAAACTTCTTTGTTACCAATTTTTAGTCAGCTTTTATTTTTTGTTAAAAGTTATAATTGTTAAGTAAACAATATTTCACAGTAAGTGATGATGATTTACTTTTATTAAACTTAGTTATCGATGCAACTTGGTGGACTAAGATGGCGCCTCACAATCTGTAATAATACTGATTTGGAAATACTTATTTTTATTATTTATTATTGATTTTGTAATAAGACCGCCTATTTCATACTTCTTTTGTATATATAATCTGTAATATTTGTATGGCGTGCAATCATCATTATCATCATCATTCCAGCTCTTCACTAGTTCACTGCTGAACATGAGCCCTCCCCAAGGAATGCCACAAAGCACGGTCCTGAGCCTGGTGTGCTATAAATGATTTTAAATAGATAAATAAATACTAGCTCTCCCCATATTTTTATAGACCTAAGGGCGACCAACAAATACACTGTCCAGCTGACGGTAGAGAATGCCGTGGCCCATAGACACATTTATCATCGTCAAGTTGTCAACCTCTGAGAACTAAGATAGAATGCCTCGTTACCAGTAAGAATATTTTTGTTTATACAGTAAGGATGTCAAACGAGCACAGTCCGTTTGATGGTAAGCGGCTGTGGCCCATTGACATATCTACATCGATCATATAATGTAGATGCTTTGTCTTCCCTGAGGACTAAGATGGGCATTCCATTCGTTCTCAGTAAAACGGGTCTTCGATTCTTTACATTTTACGTTAGTATCCAATGATACTTGACACCTAAATTACTTGATTACTAAAGCTCATAGGAGCTCTTCTAGATATCTATATTTTACAAAAATGAAGTGGCATACTAACTTAGTCCTTGAACACCTGCAGCCATCTTCCATCAAGAAAGGCTACAGATTATTGTCAGCTCTGAGGACTTTGAAAGTATTTAAGACTTTTTTTTAAAAGTACAAAGCACCTTGATAACACGTTCCAACAACTTTTGATTAGAAGCTAATTCGTCTTAATGATAGCGGACGAGAATAAATCTCCGATATTAATTTGCATTATCCGCCCCTTATAATCTTTACGTTATTTCTAATTATTGATGTTTATTTGGTATTCCGCTTGTTGTAATTTAGCAGTGAAATGACGTACAAAACATTACTAGTTAGATATTATCCGACTTAAGTCGTCCGCCTACACTAGCTCAAGTACAAGATGCGCACATTAAATCATAATTGAAGCACGGACTAGGTTATGTAACTCGCGGCCGGGTCACCCAGTGTGCCGAGTTGTCTTGAACAATCATTGGTGACCTATTATTATCAACTCGCTCGTCCAATCGACTTGCTGTAACTAATTATATAGATGTCTCGACAAGTGGGTCACTTTTTGTTGCAAATTAGTATATTTTTTGTAAATGTAGAGCCATGCTGCAGCCATATTATGATTGTAGCACGAATGGGTCAGCTTGACCGCGGAAAGACCACGCTATCACAGAATACCAGCGTAAAGTAGTAGCTTAATACTGTTGTCTTTCGTATGGTGAGTGTAGAGATCCGGAGACTTTTACTGGAAACGAGGCATTTCATCTTAGTCCTCAGGGGTGACAACGCATCTGCATTTTGATTCTTAATCGAGGATAAATGTATGTGTCTATGTGACACAACATCCACTTATCATCAGGTAGACTGCGAGCTCGTCACTCTTATTCTATAAAAAAATTACAGTGCACCTGATGGTGAGCCTATGGACAACTGCAACCAAATTCAAATAACGACGGCTACGTATTATTATACTGCTACCCCTGAGGACTAAGCTGGAATACCTTACAGCCGGTTGTTATGCTAGCTCTCTATACTCTACAAACCGGAACATAGAACTGTAGGCACTGCCACTTGGCGGCAGAAAGAGGTAAGAGGGTGCCACCTACCCCGACGGACTCCTAGACAGAAATGTAGTCCTAACACATAGTACAATTCACGGCACGAAAGTCTAGCGGTGACCGTAATTGGGCATTATTAGCCGTATTGCGCATTATTGCGTATGGTTGGCTGTGCGTATCGTTCGCACGCGCTGATTGGCTCTCCAGTCGCATTCCGTTCCCCGTAGTGATACGTCATTATCAGCTATGCCCTCCACGTTTCGTTCAGCGCTAGAGTTACGTGCCGCGAGTTGTAAATGTATGAGAAACTATATATTTGACTGTTGAAATGCACTGACGCCACACCTTACCCTTAAACCCTTTCAGTAATGAGAAGCCTGTGCTCTGCATTGGGACGAATGTTGAATGTCACTTTATATGTTAATGTAGATATGATTTATGGTATTTATAACATTAAAGGTGTGTTAAAATATATAGAATAACCGATTTTAAATAAAATTAAAAACGGATTGTATTTATACGAGTGACTCCTAAATTCAAGGTTTCAAAAATAATAAATACTGTCTAATTAGCTACTAATACATATCGTCCCCTGGGTGTCATAAAAAGCTTCAGAGTGAAACAAGCCAGAAGATGGGCTGCAGCGTCGTAATAACAATTATAAAAGAAAAAAACTGTCTCTGCCAAGTGTGGCAACTATGGCAAACATCCCCTTATAAGATTGGGGAGGCCTATTGTCAGCCTTGGACTTTTATAGGCTATAATGAATGGAGTGAACATAATATTTTAGTTGATCATTAGGGTAGGTCAACGCTAGAGGAGCCGAGCGAGAGCTGAGCACAAGCTGAGTCCCTCTACTCCCGGTGTCACGTGCGCACAACGAGCCTACAAAATGCAAATCGATGTACGCGATGCAAATCCATTGTGTTCGTCAAAAACAGACAATAGGTGGACCACAGTCGAGCACGAAGCAAACCCTCGAAGCGCGCTCGTTCAAGGCTTGTATTGTCGGTCCATACAACACGAATATGTGTTCGGCTCACGCTCCGCTCGTGTATTCGGCTTGTCTAGTGTTGACCGACCTTTATATTTTTGCGATGTCGTTGTATGCACGTGGCTCCGGATCTTGTTTTATAGCATTTTTTGGGAGACGCCTATGTTCAGCACCGGACTTGTAAAGGGCTGTTACAAGGAAGCACTTTTTTTATTTATCATTAATATTTTCATTACAAAGAATTTTCAATTTTTCAATTTATCTCTATCTTAAAATTTCAATATGCTTTAAGGATATAATTGTTTCCCACTTTTTGTAGCCGGTTTTAGTTTTTTTTATTAATTAACATTAGCAGGTAATTTACTAAACTCTGCGCAAAAGTAATCAAACTGCTCATGGCAGTAGGTATTAAAGAATGTCGTTATTAGTCGACAACAAATAATATTTTCGCTCGTTTAATGATTTCCATTTTAAGACTACAGAAAAATGTGGACTAAAGGCGTAACTTTCATAGTCCTATAACCATTTTGTTAAAATCCGTCTTATTTTACTATTGGGTCACCGCTTATCCTAAACGGATAATGTGAATATAGACTCGTAAGCTTAGTGCTACAAATACCTCGTGCTAAAGAAAAACACAAACCGCATTGCAGCGCTTTTTTTGACGTTATAAAGCTGAAAATTCATCCTACATAAAATGGGTTTAAGAGCCTCATACATAGTGTTAAAGGGAATTTAATTTGTTAAATGTACGCTGTACTTTCGCTTTTATTCGCTTCTATGAATTTCCGACCTTAATTCCTTTCACATGTTCGCTAAATCTTTTTGATAATATAGAACTTTTTAAGAAGAACCCTCATGCTGCCACGTAATAACGACTAGTAGATAGACTAATGCTCAAATATGTAATAATAGTAATAATAACAATAATATTTTTTATACTCTTAGTTTGACAAATTAAACTTGTGTATAGTACATTTTTAATTACGAAATACATTTCAAAGTAGTTAGCGTTAACAGCCATTCTATGTTCATGGGCGGCGGTAGTCACTTACCATCAGATGAGCCGTATGCTGGTCTGTCACCTCTTCTATAAAAAAAATACTAGTGTAAACTGTGCAACAGCCGTCAGTGTCTTCTACCCTGAGTTGTACAAAACAAAAAAGCATATCATTTCGCAATAAAATTACAGTTTTGTTTTATAGGGAGTCAATTGATGTAGGTCGCTTAGGGCCATTGTTTCTGGTGATCTATGTGGGAGGTCTAATACTATGTGCAACAATTTTTTATAGAATAAGGGTGACAAACAAGCACACAGTCCACCTGATGGTAAGTGGATGCTATGGCCCATAGACATCTACATTTTTAACCACGCTTAAGAATCAAAACGCAGATGCGTTGTCACCCGTGAGGACTAAGATGGAATGCCTCGATTCCAGTAAAACGGGTCTCCGGTTCTCTACACT